>RPOG01001906.1:0-118561 GCA_008086565.1 Thalassoma bifasciatum
ATCTCAAACTGTAAAGCAAAGGAATCAGTGCAGCTGTGAGGTTCAGCAGGAAAGTAAGACAATGTCTGTGATCACACTATTCACATCATGTTTAAATCACCTCACATATTGTCACTGACTGTGCTGTACAGCTGTAGTGAACCAGGATGGGAGACCAAGTGTCTGAACAGAAAGACACCCTGTGGGTAATAGAAGTCTGCGCCCCACTTTTGCCTCCAAGCTTTTTAGACGCTCTCTCTCTCCGTTGATATTTACCTGTTTCTTAGAGTCAAGAAACAGGGCAGCAGCCTCTCCTCTGTGAACTACACTACCACTTATTTTAGAATGTTTTGGTCATATTGACAGCTTCAAAAAAAGACCATGGTGCATACTATGCCTGTTGGACTGTCTTCACTTTCTGGTTATGATAAATTTCCACACTGCTGACATTTTAGTCACGGAGTTGCCAATGCTAAGCTAACAGATGGTGCTGTGTATGTCTGCTTTGGCCTTATCTAACTGTATGTCATGTATTCTTTGTAAGAAAGGTAAGACCCAATTCCAATTCCTTTCTTAACCCTCAATCTTGTTCACCCTCAAAACCAAGTGTTCAGGTCTATCTTGTGACTTAGAAATGGGACACCCCTTACATGCAGATACATCTTCAGACTGAGGGGGGCAGCATTATGCCAAAGCAGTGTTCAGTCTCTCAATTCAGAAGAAGAAGAAAAAGAAGAAGGAGATTTACAGGATCAGCAACAATGCTGTCTGCAGCTGTGTTTATGTCTTTTGCGCAGGCTTTGGGCATCTTTTTGAGATTAGCCCGGTGATCTTATACCATTATCGGCACAAGCATGTTATATAGGCTGTTATCTTGATAAAACAATTACATTACCACGGAGAAAAATGACCATTTTGTAACGTTAGCTAACTTAAACCATAGGAACAACACACCGGGCGCTATTGACAAAAGATGGTAAAACAAAAACAAATGTTCCATAAAATGGGTCTAAACTGAGATAAAACAACGGTTTTCATTATATTTATATCTCCATTAAAAAAGAAAATACATTTGTAGCTCGCCCTCTTTGATGCCATGTTTATCTGCTGAAATGCGCAATGCATTCTGGGTGTCCCTTAGTCCCAAGGGTGGTGTCAGAGAATCTCAGTATTGAGGGAGAAACAGCCTCAAACTTACTCCTCAACTTTCTGAGAATCGGGACAGCACTTACACTTCGCGGGAGCGCGCATTTTGAGATTGAGGGTTAAGACAGGAATTGGAATTCACCCTAAGTGTGGCTGCTGTTCCACATCAGTTTACTTTATTTTCTTTAATTTATCACCAACTTTACATGCTTGGTAATACTGACGCATTAATGTTCGGGAGCAAATTGTGTTCAATGATGGCGAATATTCGAATAAGGAGGTCATTGCAATACCTATAATTTATAATTTATGTCAGTACTTGTGCAATTTTCCAAAACTATGTCATCATGTATATGCTACACATTTTTAAGTAGATCGTACATACTTAATATTTTATATTTTATATCTTATGCTTATATCTACATTTTCTGTACACCTGACACTTATGTTTATATTTTTACTTCCCTGTATTTTTCGCACTTTCTGAATGGGAGTGGCTGTAAACTAAAAAGCAATTTCCCCTTGAGGATCAATGAAGTATTTCTGATTCTGATTCTGATAGCTGGTCACTTTTGAAGCCACAGTTTCCTTCTTCATCTATCAGAGTGGCCTGACAGTGGATGACACTTTGACTTAGGACAGATTCTCAGCTGAAATCTGAGTCTGACATCAGCATTTGTATACGGCCTTATTTGAACTGTTTATCACCTGGGAGACCCTTACAGATCAATAACATTACACACAATCTGCTGATTAATATACTCGTCCTTTGCAGGGGGTACTACTGGAACCTTTAGTAAAAATCTGCCATTTCAAAAAACTATCAGTCTGTGCTGAAGAAGGGCTGACCTAGAACCTGAGGGAATGAATAATAGAGGAGAAGAGAGGATCTGAGAGAGGCAGGCCACTCAGACTCTCTCCATCACCAAACCCTCTTAATTATCCACATGAAAACAGCACACACAGTTGTACTCAGCGTGTGATGCAGCTTGTCAGAGTTCTAGGTCTGTATGTGAGCAGAAATGTTCTACATTCATGGCGATGTTTGCTCCTGTTTATCAGGAGCTATCTGAGGATATTCAGATTAGGAGCGTCTCTGCTGGTTATGATTCCCATCCTTATTCCCATGTGCAGCCTCCTGAATTATGCATCCCTGTGCTTAAAGGCATCTCCTCTGTGTCATCCTGGAGACACCAGCAGCCGCCCTATGACACTTCTGAAGAGTGCTGGAGGGGGAAAGTTGCACATAATGCTACATGAAGGGCTCCTTGCCCTCTTTTATCTCGACTTTTAGCAGAACTTTGAGGTTACTTTTACATGAAACATATTAAATCTTAGTGATTTTAGATGACTTTGCTTCCCATCTTTCCTGTGGGCACACATTTACATGCAGCAGATAATGCAGATGAGCTGAATGTTTTTTTTTTTCCACTTTGTGAAATGTAATGTGTATTTTAATGTGTTTGTATGATCACACTCTCTCACGTGTCACTAGCATCCTCTATCGCTTCACAGATCTAGATTCACGATTACCTTTAGGGGCCAACTCAAATCAGTCCATATTATCAAGTTAATTTACAAGCAAGTATTACAGTTGTTTTCTAAATGCCCTGAACCAGAAAACCGTCCTGTTTGACGGCTTTGCTTGATGAACAACTGTGATCCTATTCTTTCAAACTGAACTGACTTTACTGAATGACCTTTGTCAATGAAAAAAGAGCAGAGCTCAGCTCACCAAGGCTTTCAGCGCTATATTTAGCTCAGCTGTGGTTTACAGAGTGCTCCCTCTCTGAGGAAAATATTTCAAAAGCAGCAAATAACACAGATAAAGCCACGTCAACTCTTCACTCAGTGCCTGTGCTGAGACTTGTTTCCTGTATGATTGTAAGGGACACAGCTTGAACTTGGCTTTGGATGCACTCACTTTACTCCTGGACATACTGGTTTGGTTGAAGTAGGGATAGAACGGTTCAAAGTTGGGGGAGACATTGCTAATTTCAACATGTCAAATCTACAGTAAGGAAAGCAGCTATTGGCTGTCCCAAAAAGTGGCTAAAAGTCACTAAAGGACACCATCACCTCATTTGCACAATAAGCCATCTGCATGTAATCATCATGGGCGCTGTTGGAGAGCAACAACATTATTGGAGAGACAGAAAGCAGGTAAAAGACGACATGAACATGCTAAGAACTACAAGTGAACTTTCTTTCCTCCATTCTTGTTTTTCACTTTCGAAATATCAACCCTTCTCCTTTTCTGGGGCTTGGGATTGGCTAAAGTGTACCCAAAAGAGATACGCACATGGATGATTTATTTGCATGCAGTGGCCTGCTCTAGCTGCAGCTTTGGCCCCCTTTATATGACGTTTCACAACGTCTCACCAAAAAACGACAAGCAAAAAAAAAAAAAAAAAAAAACTGTGTTTACACAGAAACGCTGAGGGTCTGAAAACTCTGTAGGATGCCAGGCCTGTAGTTGGCCATAAAACTGTGGGAGCATATACACAAAAGGCCAAAGGAGAAGTGAGCTGATAATCTGGTGTGTACTGAATGATTCTTCACTGATTGAACATTCAGCAGGTTCACAGAGATGGTGCAATCATAAAACATGTATGTGATCGCTGCAATGTCACCCATCTGAAAGGCAGGCAGCAGATTCAGCAGCACAAACACAACTCTTGCTATTGTTGTTGTCCAGTGTCCAGTGCTATGATGAAAGTGTAATGTATGGGCAAAGAGGAGAGTGTTGTCAGCATTTCCACTGGAAATCCCAGCTTGCTGTTCACACAGCAATAGTGAAACAGCATTGTAAAGGAGATCAACTCTGGAGGTTGTTTTTACAAGTTACAGTTTTAGGCTGGCTAAAACGCCCTTTCCTTTTAAATGAGAGAACCAAATGCAACAATACCTTTGTGTTTCACCCCATATGTGTTGTTATATAAACTGCCTGTAAGAGGGACTTGTCTGCATGTGTCTGTTTTGCAGAGAGGAGGGGCCCATGGCAGTAGTGCTGCACAATTAATTGAATCGCAATCGCAAGATGACAATGTGCGATTATATGACCGCACTTCAGGCTGCGATTTGCAATTTAACTAGTTGTACGCATGTGTCCCCAACTCCTACATCTGACCTCTGTTTGGAGTCCGTTTCGTCACGCTCATCACTGCCATAGATCACTGCTCCAAGAATCTGTGTGTGCGTGTGTGTGTGTGTGTGTTTGTGCAGTCTGTTTGGTCACGTGATTTTCCAGCGAGCTGAAGGAAGAGCTGGATGAGGAGCAATGATGAGCAAGCAGACAAGGAACAGGTGACGAAAAAACAGGCATGTGAGAAAAGTGGCTTTTTGACAGTTGGTGCCAGGCCTGTAGTGTCACATCTGCAGAGAATCTGAGCGTCTGTTAAATAAGTCAGGTCCACAAAGTGATGCAGGAGCCTTAGGTCACCAGCTAACAACTTTAGTTGCGTCCCTCGGTACATTCAGGAGAATCACACACACCTTGTGTTAAGCTGCGCGTCCGGTTTCCCAATATGCATTTCAAAATAAAAGCATACATTTCATAATAAAAGCATACAAAGGAGTTAATGCTACTTGAGGAGTTTAAGAACCGTCTACCCAAGCGAATCGTTGTTTAAATGAGAAAAAGTTTCCTCACTCACAAAAGCTGCCATTCTAGCCAACACGACCTGAATCTCTGAAATTGATTCTGTATTGTTCATTCCTAAAACTGCTGCACTTTATGGCAGAAGAAATGCACTGATCTGTTGGTCTCAGTTAAGTACCAACTAGAAAAAAATTAACAAGGTTTCGTTTGCTTAAACTCATTTATTCATTCAGTTAACTATTCATTAATTCACTCGTAAACCATTTAAAAAAAAATGATTCTCACTCTTCTTGGGTCAAATATTCATATGTGATTAAAATGCGATTAATCGAGATTAATATATCTCAAAGCCTCTGATTGATAAGTTAATTTTTTTTTATCAAGTCCCAGTCCCATATATATCTATATATATATATATATATATTATTCTGTTCAAATATGTGTGTAAATATCTTGAGCTTGAAGTTATGTCTCAATGTATTTATTTTTAGGGAGAAATAATTAATATTTAAACTGTTATTTTGAAAAAAGTACTGTTAAAGCCTTTTCATTTGTAACTACATAAAACTTGTATGTTTTAAGTTAAGAAATACATACTCCAAAATAATTATACTATACTTACATACTCTTCATGTTTTTTGTTAATCAGGGTAAAAGCCCCATTACATCATCTATCAAATCGCAAATTGCAATAATGTTCATCATAAACGCAATCGCAAAATTTTCCCATATCGTGCAGCCCTACATGGCAGCACTTGCTGCTTGTTGGAGAGAAAGATGAAAACATATCTTCATGTTCCAAACTCTGGAATAGTCACTAGATTTGCCCAGAAAGTCTGGTAGGTCTCTGAATGTAGCCAAGCTAAGTTGCTGGCAGTGGCAGTTTTATCCAGCTGTACAACGTCACAGACACATCCTCCAGTTTGTCTTCTCTGCTCGCAATGTCAACAGCACATGCACCTCCCTGCACAACTGTCCTACTGTACTCCTTCACCTTGCATTGTGCATGTGCACAGTCATGGATGAAAGTATTAGCACCCCTGGAATTGTTCCAGAAAATACTCCATTTCTCCCAGAAATTGTTGCAATGGCAAATGCTTTTGGTATGAATGTGTTTATTTCCTTGATGTGCACTGGGGAAAAAATGGACATAAATACCAAAGTGGACACAATTTTACACAAAACACAAAAATTGTTGGTCCTCAGACCCTCCTCAGCTCTTCTTTCTCTTCTTCTTCTTGGTGTGACACACAAAGACCCACAACACAAAGGTTGAGTCAACTGTTATACATTCTAACTGGTGTCAGGTGTGATTTCTATATTACCAGCACCTGTTACTCACCACAGCTGAGTTTAACCAAGCATCACCTGCTTGGAATTAAATGATTTACTCACAATTCTAAAAGGGTGCCAACAATTTTGTCCGGCCCAATTTTCGTTTCGTGTAAAATTGTGTCCATTTTGGCTTTTTTTCTCAATTTTTTGTTTTGTTTTGTTTTTCCAATGCACATCAAGGAAATAAAGACATTCATACCAAAAACGTTTGTAATTGCAACAATTTCTGGGAGAAATGGTGAAATTTCTGGAACCATTTCAGGGGTGTCAATACTTATGTCCATGACTGTGTGATCAGAACTGCACATAACCCAAACAGAGTCAGGTGAACATAATGTTTCAGATTTTTGTCACAAACCATTCCATCCCTGATTTGAAGGGTGATAAAACCTTTCACCTAAAAAGAGGACAGGGTTGTTGTGAGTAGCTGGACGGAAATGAATGAAGACAATTTAAGGAGAATCAATCTGTGTTTCCTGCTCCACTGCTGAAGTAAATGGCATCAAAGCAGAAGAGTCCTGAGACAGAACACTGGGATAAAGGACTGGAGTATCAGTGAATGAGTCAGCAGCCACTGAACAGCCTGTAGAGAGCTTATAAACACTTAATATAGGAAGAGGAAAACGAATACAAGCCTTCGAGCGAGGCAGCAATGGCGTCATCTGAGCATGATGGAGTGTGCAGGACAACAGTGATTGCAAAGAGTCTTTATCATCTCACTTTTTCACACAGATCACATTAACAACAGATGGATATCTATCAGAATTAAAGGCTTAACAGCGAAGTTCTGCCTCAAAGCCAGCTCACAGATTTACCTCTGACTGGAGATAAAATAAGCCTCTCAAACAGACACAAACTTAACTGCTTTCATGCAAATGTGGCGAGGCTCACACTTCCTCATTTTGAGTGATCATGACCATTAGGATGAGAACAAAGTCCATTTCTTATAAAGCATCAGGAGGTGTCAGGCTGGACACTTGCTAACAAAAACTTCCTGTAAGTCAGTTTCATGTTGTTGAACTTGTACGGTGAGAAAAGGCAGCAGCACAGCAAAACAAAAACACCTTTCATTTTCTTCCTTTCATGAGATAGCTGGCAGCAAGCCGCCATGAAATAAGAGAGGCACGATGTGCTGACCCAGCACTCCGGGTAAATGGCTATCTGTCCTGTCAGCCTTGTCTCTAGATGAGGCTGAGTGCTGGTGGACACCCTCACTCTCCAACACACACACACACACACACACACACACACACACACACACACACACTCTCTCTCTCTCTCTCTCTCTCTCCCTCCTGAGGAAAACAATGCTCACTGAGTCCTTGAGTATTTGCCAAGAATTATTGAGACTGACAAACAGAAGTTTAAATTGAATCACTTAGAAAGACATTTCTGCCCAAGCCATGTTTTTGCCAGACCTTTCTCCAGGCCCTGTCTGACTTAAAAGAGTCCATGCTGCGTGACCAGTGTGACGATTAGGATTCCTCCATCAGAAGAGACTGCCAATGAGAGAGGTCTGTTCATTCACAGTGAGACATCCATCTTTATACCATCTATCAGCAGCACTATTTCTCCTTCCTTCAGAGCCAGTGTGGTTATTCTTCAGTCTAAGTACAATAAAAGACATTTTCTCTATTAACCAGCACGTTCTGGTTCAAACAGCTCCAGTCGTACACAGCTGATGACTTGTAAAGTTCAGTCAGTTCAATGTTGGAGAAACACGTCCCCTAATCCAACTTATCCAGGACAGTTGAGACATTGTTTCTGTTTTATGACTTTCAGCATCACATGATGATCTGACTTCTGTGTTTATAGCTGTTTTTTTTTTCCAGGACAACAAGATCAGAGCAAGCAGTAAACACAGCAGCCCAGGTTAAGTAAGGGTATCAAAATGAACAAAAATTACAAAATCAAAGTGAAAGAAAGTGAAAGAATATATATGGAAGTTTTTTTAATTAATGAGGGTTCATAAAAACATTCACATGGCAGTGATCTGTGCAAAAACACAAGAGGGAAGGTTGCAAATGTGCCAGTGGCACATCTGTTTGTAGCAGCCTCAGGTTCACTGCAAACTTCATCCAATCCTTCATTTGGAAACTTGAGCTGAAACATTTTTAGAGATCTGTCGTCAGTTCAACTCTTCAGGATCAAATTAAGGAAGTTCTTGAAGAGAAAGTTAATCGTGTTTAGAATTTCTGTATGTTTACAGACTGAACTCACATGACACTTTCTTTGGGCCCCGATCACTCAGAGCACTTTTAGGTTCTACCTCATCCACTCACACACTCATGGTGGAGGTTGTTCGACAAGGATGAGAGACGTGGTCAGTTGGTGAAACTGGTGAAACTGGTTAAACCAATGTTTCTGAAATGAAATACTTCAAACAAACTCTGGATAAGTATTTACAAAAGACAAGAAGGGCCATTGCTTTTTTTTATTGTCTTATGCACTGTTGCATCGTGATAATGGCATCTTATCTCAATCCAACAAAGATTGTTCATATTCTTGATCAACACATCTTCTCTTACTTCATTGGTCCTGTACCATTCATGCCGGACAGGGGAAGCCAGAAGTGTTGTATTTATCTTTATAGCTTGACACAAGGTTAAGTGTGTGAAACTCCAGTGTAGTAACAGAAGCAATAATGAAGTTGGCCCGTGCCTCCTAACTCCTCTATAAATACATGGACCTGGATTTATTCATTAGACAGACGCTCACAACATGGACCTCCACATTGAAGGAGAAGACCAGCTGTTCATGGCAGCTCTCGTGTTTTGAAACCAAGACTAACAGATTATTTATTTCTATCACAAGAAAATATTTTTTGTCATATTGAGATGTTGAAGTAAGTTGTCATCACCAGGTAATAGTACATTTAAAAAAGTATTTTAAAAATTAGTGACCCCAGTCTTGTCTCCTGTATTTAACAAAGGACTTCTTTCATCTGTACACTTCAATAACATCTAGGATGATGAGTTATTTGATACTTGTCATGCTTTTGTGATTGAACTATTTGGTTATTCTTTCATTGACCAAAATGGAGCTGCACGGCACGGCGGGTAGCGCTGCAGTGCTCACAGCAAAAAGGTCACTGGTTCAGTTCTTTGTTTGGGCAAAGAGTGTGGAGTTTGCATGTCCTCCTCGTGCATGCGCAGGTTCTCTCCGGGTACTCCAGCTTCCTCCCACAGTCCAAAAACATGCCCACACATCAAAGTACCCTTAGGTGCGAGTGTGCACGTGAAAGGTTGTTTGTCTCTATGTCAGCCCTGTAGTTGACTGATGACCAGTCCAGGGTGAACCCTGCCTCTCGCCCAATGACAGCTGGGATAGGCTACAGCCACCCATGCCGGGAACGGGATAGAGGGTTAAGAAAATGGATGGATGGTCAAATGATAGAAGTATCATATTAATACTATGACACCAACAGAAATGCAAACTACACATCATGAACAAAAATCCTGAGAACATGAGTTTAACGCTTATTTTTGATACCAACCCTGATGACATCACAACATAAAGGACTATGGGTTACTGCCTTGATGGAGGGATATTTGGCATGCATGCATGCTTCAGAAACTGGAATCGAACCAGCAACATTTTAATACAGAAATGGTCAATTCTTGAGTCATAGATTAGGGTGTTTTAATCTTACTGTGGTGCATGCAGTCAGATGACTGAAGAGAAAGTTTTACCGGGACAGTCCATTTAGCATTTGCCACTTACTGGAATAAACAGGCGGCTGTGGAATTGATCATCTCTCAGTCTGAAGGTTGGTGGTTTGACCCCAGCTTACATTCTGAACTCTCTACAGACCTTTTTTTATATATATTGTGGCTGTGTAACAGCACCGTAATGCAACCCCACCACCATCACCCACTGACGGATCAATCCTGCACTGACTTGATGTGGCTGCCTCAGTGTGTCACTGTGTCACATCATTGTGGAAGCATGCTAAAGGGTGAATAGACCAGTACTTAAAGAGCACTTTTCTATAAGTGCTTTACACTGCTGGACACATTCACCCAGTCCCACTCTGACAGCAGAGGCTGCTGCAATTTGGGGTTCAGTGTCTTGCCTGAGGATGCTTCAGCACAGGATTGCAGGAGCGGGAATTGAACCCAAGTCACCGGGTGTATAGCAGTGGGCAAAGGGGTGAATGTGATGTCTGTAAAAAGTGCTTTTAGTGGTTTGGAGTACAAGGACATGTTCACTCAGCAGTTACCATGTGTGTCAAAATGTCACAAACAGCTGCAGGATCTGGATCACCGGCCCTTTGCTAACTTTATCCGTCTTCTCTTTTGTGCTGGACTGGAGAGTTGATGAATGAAAACAATCTTACAGAGCTTTTTCTGCAGCTAAAACAAGTTTAATGGAAAATAGGGCTGATACAAACCACTACATTTGCAGACAGTCTCAAATATTGAGCTACGATGTCAAAACAAAAAGCTAAGCTGAAGCTCTTCTTTCTTTTTCTGCAGCATTTCACTACAAAAACCCACTTTCCATTACAAGCAGTGACCAGCTGTTCTTTATTTATCTTAATTGTGCATTTTTAACTTTAATTCTTGATTAAGAGCTGAAACCAGGTCATTTAAAACACTATCATGATTTGATGTTGCTGAAACAGAATTTTGTTCTTTTGGGTTTTCTTGCTATTAGAAGTGCTGAAATGATGTTATTCCATTTCCATTTCCTCAAATCATACTTGTCAGCTCAGTGTCATGAAGACTGTAGAACGAACAGAGGCTGATGATGAATGGCAGCGTGTGGGTGTCGGGGTTCGTGGTGAGGAAGCCCAGGGTGAACGTCTCAGGCCTCCTCTTGTCTACAGTTGGCATGATCTCACTGCAGTCAGAGTGGGTTTCCTCGGGCTGTCCGGCTTTCCTCCTACACTTTAAGTCCAACATGTAAAGAATAAAAAAGGTCTCCCGGTAGTTCTGTCGGATGTCTGACCTCTGTTCCTGCACAAATGAGAGTGAGGGTCAAACGCAGAGACTGAACCCAGCATGGGGTAAAAAAAAAGGAGAGAGGACTTTTTCCGATTGAAAAATCATCCCATGGCTCGGTCTGACCTTAATAAACTGCCCAGACACATAAAAGATGGCATTGCAGCTGATTTGTTGCTGTCTTGGAGAGCAAACAGACATTTTCAGACCTCTGAGTTTAGAATAGGTTCTTTAACCTTGAGGAGATGTTTCTGACAAACAAATATGAAGGATGACACAGTGGGGAAAACCTGTGATTACTTTAGCTTGATAAAAACATTTTGCTCCAAACCTGACATTTGATATGGTTACAGACCGCTCTCTGTGTTTACTGTTCAGCTGAATGTTCCAAAAGTCTGTTTGATAACCTTTGTCCTTCTTAAATCAACGTGTCCCCAAGGTCTGACCATGGCATTCACCTTATATCTTTGAAGTACTGAGTCACTTCTTGGGCATTCAGTGATTTTACTCAGGTGTCAGTGAAATGTGGTGATCCCTGCAAGTTTTCTTTGGAAGCTGTATTTACTAACATATCATACATACAGAGTAGCCAACCTCTCAGTTATTAAATCAGCTATTGGCTGTCATAAAATTTGTTGAATTATGTCACTTTCCAATTTGTGAAATTCGCCATTTGCATGTGTTGTCCTGATGCTGTAAGAGAGAGGAACAACATAATGGGAGAGGAAAAGAGTGAGTGAAAAACCCTGTTAATGGCAATTTATAAATATCTGAATATTTTTAGGCTGTATCTCAGTTAAGGCTGTCAATTTTCCCCAAAATGAAATTCGAACAGTTTTCGAACACGCACGACAATAATCGAAGATATTCAACACCACAGAAGAGAAGAAGCCACTGATGTGCATGACAAACACACCCAGCTGAGTCAGCTCAGTGGATGCTGGCGTGATCCATTAACGCCACAGAAATCTTAGAGCAGCTGAAACACCCTGAAGTTTTACCAAAGTCAGGAACTGGTCAGACTTGCTTTTTGTTTGTTTGTTCTGATGATGCCTTTCAAAAACACAAAATCACGAGTTAAATCTGAAATGAGGAGTTAATTCATGGTGGATGCTGGGGAACTTTGTATTTTTCTTGACAAAGACTTTAATGTATGACCTGAGGGGATGGTAAAATGTGACAGCTGAATGAAGGTTAAATACACAAGAAGAGGCAAGAGAGAGGTTTCTTGACAAAGTTCTTTATGGACAAATTAAACTTTACTCATCTTCTTCAATCTGTGTGTCGTAGAGTTGGTAAAATATTACAGATGAAATTTAAATCAGCACTAATAAATTAATCTGTAGCTGAATCTGAAACTATGATGTTGTTGAGCCTATAATGAGCAGGATTCTCGTTCTAATTAACCTGTTATTATTACTTTGATTTTTTTACTTAATTACCAGCTTACATAACCCTTCAGGTTTTTTTAATCTTTGTTTTTTAAACATCTTTTAAGAACAGCATTGTTATTTTAATTTGAATATACAACAGCCTGAAATGCACTTATACACACGTTTGCTTTTGATATAACCGAGACTGAAAAGAAAATGAAGATAAAATGTGAAGGACTGTTGGATTTGGACATTTAAAACTGTTAAAAATGTGGTATTATTTTTTTAGCTATTGTCAATGCATTTATTTACAGGACAAAACAGCCAACTAACTCATTTCTTTGTGTGAGGAGTTTAATGTAAGTGAATAGCAAGTACATTTTATTTAATATAGCACTTTTCACAGAACAAAATCATCAAGTGCTTCAAAGAGAAAACGATAAAAAAGCACAAGACACAATAAAGGAAAATCACATCAATAAACAGCAAAAGAGATACACTGACATGATTCAAACATCAGTCCAAGCAAGAGGAGCCCAAAGCCATCTCAAATAAATGCGTCTTTGGAAGCTTTTTCAAAGATTCAGCGGTGACGGCCAAATGGATTTTTACAGGAAGGGCGTTCCATAAAGTTGGAGCAACCACTGCAAAAGCACGGTCACCCCTTGTTCTCAGACGGGCTCGAGGGACAGCCACGGGCCCTGGTCAGAGGAGCTGAGTGACCTGCTGCTGAGACGGATGGAGGAGGTGTTTTCTGGAGCCTGCTCATGCAGAGCTCTGTAAACCAAATGTTCTGTAAATGTTGTGTTGATTCTGAATGAAACCAGTTGGATAAAGACTGAATTGCCTACAATTACTGGAAAACTGATCTTTTTTAACACTTCTTTGACACGCATATCTGAAGAGTATGCCAGGGATGGGTATCAAGAACCAGTTCCTGTTAGGAATCCATAAGAAATTAGTCAATTCATGGATATCCTTAGTGTTCTTGCTTAACGGTTCCTCTAATCGATTATTTACGCCGCAGCAGATGGACCTCACGTCCTCTTCTCTGCCTCAGTTAACTTCACTTAGCAGCTAGAGAACAGCTTCACAAGAAAACTCTGATTCAGGATTTTCTGTTTGAAGTTTTACTTAGAAAACTGAAAAGAAACTGAACGCACAAAGAAACCTACATTACTGTCTCACAAAAGATTCATATTCAATACATTTAACATGTAATACATCTACTATTGTGCCAAAAGTGACACAGTAAACATAGCACTAGCTGGATGCTAGCAAGATATGGGAAACCCCATTGACATGCTAATGGTTAGCATATATCGATATAGCTTCCATTTCAAAACACAATTTCAATTTGCATCACAGACACATGTCACGATTACTCTTTCAGAACAACACTGAGAACTCTAAATGTCCAAATTTTAACAGGCAGATGTTTTTCAACCAGAGGATTCAAGAAATGTTATTTTCAGTTTCTTCTTCTTCTGTCATTTAATGGCAGACCGCAAATTATGTTCAGGTTCATACCGCCACCTACTGTACTCACATCTCTGAGCCCAATGTCGGGATTTCAGCATGTTAATACGAGACATTTTGTAGCCGTGAGCATATTAGTTACACATAAAAATATCTCATGAATGCAGGTCAAAGTAGTTGGGGGGGTTGGAGTTTTAAGTCACTGGGGGGCGATATGGGACACCTGTAGGCATGAAAGCATTAGGCTCTTACATTTTTCAACATGAATGACTTGGGACAAAAAAATAGTGGGTTTTGGGCCAAAGTGAAAGCAAGTTATTTGGGTTCAAAGACGAACTGGAAAATACAGTAATGATCAGGATCGGGGGTCCCCGCTGATTTTGGGTATGACACAGTGACCTTAGAACGCTGTATTAAAGTCTTTTATTAGAAAAGGGTGGACCTGTGTATTGGCAGAAGCATTTATCTCTGTTTACTTTGCAAAAAGGCATCTTACAAGATGTTAGAACACTGTATTATAGTCTTATATTAGGTAGTGTGGACGTGTGTATTACAGCATCAGCCTGAGACAGACACACAGGAGCAGGAGTGACACAACCTCCACACAGAAAAAGTTTATACATCAGCTGCACGATGGCCGATGTCAGTTAATCTGTGCTATAATCGGCCCCACCGATCAATCGGTCGGGCTCTAATCCTTTTATCATTGTTTATCAGCTATGACTACATGAAGGCCGTCACTGCTGTGGATATTGCTAAATATTATCATTTACCATTTAATGTTAACACAGCTGTTAGTATTCTAGCATAATAAAAGGTATACTAATCTTTACACTCAAGTAGGTAAAATTTTCTAAAGTGAGAGCTGTGAGTAAAAGTTAGAGAGAATCTCAACATGTCAGGGTCAGTCAAGGTCTGTTTTTAGTCAAAGTGCATTCAATTTCAACGTTTCCAGGGATTATATATTGTCATAGATAATTGTTGGAGATATGAAACATGTAATTTCTGAGGATTAAAGGTTAAGCAAAAGTGAAAAATACTTTGACTGTAATTGTAGCTCTCTCCTGCTGCTGCTGTCATGCCAAACTCGTGTCTGAAACTCAAACATATTCTTCAGTACACTTGAATTGCTAACAGAAATTAACAGTTCTCACGGTCCATTAACAGCACTTTAGTTTCAGTGAATGAGTTTAATTGAGTTTGATATTCTTCAATTAGCATGGCTATCAATCTGAAAGTGAGGCTGTCTTACTTCTCCACAATTTGAGAGAAAAACAATTTGTGGGAAAAAATAAAGATCTTGAAACTGCTAATCCATAAACACACACACACACACACACACACACACACACACACACACACACACACACACACACACACACACACACTGCGCCTCACTGCAGAACTTCTGGAGCAAGATATCAGACTCATTTATATGAGTTAGATGAACATCTTGTCTTCACTTGTGTAAGACAAAAACAGAGTCGATTAGTGCTTACAGGAAACTTCCTTTTTTCAGTCCCTAATCTCATCATTGACAACTCTTTATGTGCTGAGGCCTTGTACTATCAATCTCCAGACATTAAATATTAACACAACAAAACAAACCCACACTGGACATGACCCGCTGACAAATGGATTATCAAACCATGAAATATGAAAATGTGAAAGTATAATAAGCATGAATTATGAATGTGAGCATGACGAGCAGTGATAAAGGAATAAATGGTTTAAATGAGCCAACACAGAGATACGGATGCCCTGCCGAACTCATTCATCTCACATGTTCAGAAACATTCATGTGAGCACAGCCAACACTCTGAGTATGAGCTTATCCAGACTGGAGCAGGGCCATTTCTGTAGCTCTTTGTTATTCCGCTGAAAAATCCAAACCATGCTTTCTTTCTGCCCTGGCTGAAGCCAACACTACATGGCCGTCCAAATTACCGGCAAAAAGCCACAGAAAGCATCGCTAAAAGGCTGGTTGGCTGCTTTTGTCCACACAAAGCAACAAATAGTCATTTTTAGTGGTTAGACAGAAATCACAGATAGATATCCAGTGACATCTTTTTACACTAGCTATCCAAGACTGGACTGTAATACCTCTCTAAGCCACCTTTTTACAGTAATAGGTGGAGACGTGTGGTGAGGATGTCATCTAGACACTGAGCAGGTTTCAGGGGAAAGAAGACAAATCAGAAAAGTACGATTATTTGACCAAAAAAAGAGGAAAGTCAGAGATATTCTTCTCAACAGTAAAAACTTGTGATCAAGTTTTAGTTAATTTTAGTCAATAAGTTTTACTTTATGGCATTGCAACAATATGGAGCAGCAAAGAAAGAGTGAGAGAACACAGCACTTTTGGGGTTAGGGATGAATTTTGATAGCATTTCATTGATACCAGTGCCCTTGGCAGTCCCATGTTTTAACTATTTCCTTATTAAATACCCCAGTGAATGTTTTTTTTACAAAATGATTTGTACGGGTTTGCTGTGTCAACAATATCTTATTGTGTTTATAAGTACATAAATATGACATTGGTCACTAGATGCTAGATCCCTCGACTTAAAGAAATGAAAATAAGTACAAATCACTTCAGGTGATGTCACTGGGTTGTATTTTTATATGTTATGGACTTAAGTAGGCCCTCCTGTGTGTAAATTGTGATTATAGCAATGTTTTGAGTTGTTTGGAACCTTGAGCTTACCGTAGATTTTCAGTATCTTTTACAAAGAATAATTGTAACATGTTTCTGTGATAAAAGTTGGAATTCTGTTTTAAAACCAAAGTCATATCGATGCATGCTAACCACAAGCATATCAATGACATTTATTATGTCAGTTAGCATCAAGCTAGCTCTAAGTTGTCTCCTTTGGTTTTGTTACAGTAGGAGCTAACGATTCTCTTATCAATACTTCTTATTATACGAGAGCAGACAGACTTTTGGGTCTGCCCCAGCTAGCTTAGCTTAGCAGATAAATGACATTTCCACTTGAAGTTTTACTTGACAAGCTGTGAAACTGAACACACAAAGAAACGTACATCTTTCACAGGAGATTCATATTCAGTACATTTCATGGGTCAAACATCTTACAATGTGCCACAGACTATGTTCTAAACATAGCGCTAGCTGGATGCTAGCACACAAGGGAAATGCATTGATATGCTTGCAATTAGCATAGATAGATAAAGGTCTATTTTCAAAATAGAATTTGAACTTTCATTACAGAAACATAATAACATCACTCTTTGAGAACAACACTGACAATTTTAATGTGAAAACACTAACAGGTAAATGTTTTCCATTCATAACTATAAAGCAAAGTTATGTGCAGGCTCTAGGTTCCACACAACTTTAAGCATCGCTGTTACCACTTCAAGACACTGGGTATCCCACTTTAGTCAAGAACATAAAACAAAATTATACGTAGACATCATGGGACATGTGATTTTTACTTGTTTTTATGAATGTCCAGATATCGAGATTCAGTGACCACTTTCATAGTTATGTATTTATAAACTCTAGAACATATTGTTGACAAAGAAAACCTTTGAGGCCTACTTCAAGGATTGATAAGGGAATCGGATTGATAGTAGTTAGCAAACATTGATATAAATTTAGTTTTAAACTGAACCTTGGGAAACTAAATTGTTATCCATCTGCTAAGCTGAGCTAGCTGGGCCAGAATAGTCAACATAGGGTCCAGCTGCAAAATATATAATGGACGAGGGCATTGTGAAGCATGAAGTCTAATCCTATCTGATTAAATTAGGCTACTAACCCTTTGATAGTTGGACTCAACTCCCTTAGTTTCTGTGGATAAAGATTAAGAACAATACAACATTCTCTTAGCCGTCAGCAGCAGAGAATCTGTGGTCTCAGAAAGACTGTCAAATATTGTCTACGACTGAAGCCCTGGTTTCTGGTTTCGACTGTGATGCTTGGAGTGCTAGCTCTGAAAACACGAGTAACACTCAGCAAACTAATCAATAAACTGTACACTTCTGTTGAGCCTGGGCATCCTCTCATTGTATAACTAGTCAATAAGATGGATTTTGGTATCATCAACCAGGAAATGATTCATTGAGAGCATCCTTTGTCCTGTTCTAAGCTTCAAACAGCATTTTGTCAAATTACTATCAGGTAATCTAGCTTCATTAATTCCAACTAGGGACTTGGTTTTACCTCAGCTGGCTCACAGGTGCTTTTATTTTGGAAGCTTTCTGGCATAATTCATCCAGTGCAACTACCATTAACTATCCAACTCTCCGTTAATCTTCCAATATGCCCAGTGTCTCTGTGTGAACAGGAATGGAGCTCCACCCAGAACTCCACAAATCATGACCCACAGCAAATAAAACAGGCTATTTTCAATTATTCATCTTTCAGCTCAGTGTATGATTCTCTCATCTTCTTCTGTCATACATGGTGGAAGTTATTTTACCAATAGAGAAACCAACAGCAGTAACATGAAGAGCTGATGACAAGCAAACCCACCACGCCGCTGCAAATAGTGCAACAAAAGGCCCAAAAGCAAACAAGATGTGAATTATTAATGTTATAATATCTAAAAGCCAAGAGGATGTACAGATGATGAAAATAAACAGTGAGTGGAATACACTCCATTTAGGAAGCACAAACAGGGGCTGCAGGAAAGCAACAAACAGTGGAGGTAAGCAAGGAAAATGATGCTTCTAGTGAGGAGGAGCAGAGCAAAAGAAAGTAAAAACAGTCATTTTTGGACTTCAACTCCAACGGTCATCAAATGTGATCAACAAGCTCAGAGTTGGTTGAATTTGTTTTATAGTCAGTCTGAGCTTACAGAACAGTGACAGCTTCTTTTTTATAACTTTGTGCGGATCCATATTGACAGCAATGTAGTTTGACAAGTGTGGGAGCAAAAGCAGCCAGAAGCCTGAAAGCACAGCAGTAAGAAGGAGAGCAGCAGGGTGGTGGGATGTGGACAGGGACTGCTGCAGGGAGACATGTTTGCAGGACTGAACAGACATGATCAAAGTCTCTTTCAGAGATTTTTCACAACACGTGTCTGTGTCGAAACATTCACTCTAATAAATCACTCTAAATTAATAAGGAACTTTTGACAGTAAAATCCTGTTGTGTTTAAATACAGGTCAACTCTGTATGATAACAGTTTCAAACATACCTTACTATATTGTTGCCTCAAGGAAAGAAAAGAATGATCAATTGTATTTTTCGTGTTGCATTTTGGGAACAATGCGGTGAGGTACGAGTCCTCACAATTGGGTAAAATGTATTTTCATAAGAGTGCAGATGTTTCTGTTTGGTCTTTTTACAGGAACACTATCCATTTTCAATTCACACATTGCATTTTGTTGCTGCGCCCATTCCTCTTCACTCAGGGTCACAGTTAGGGCTGAACGATATGGACAAAATTTCATATCTCAATATCAATGCCAGATATCTTGATAGCAGAAGAACAGTCATCAATGTCAACAGAAAGTCACCAATAATCATGTGACTATCTGAGCTTTACATGGAGGGTAAGCCAAGAAAATCTACATTATAGATATCTACGATATTGGGACATTTATATCTTGAATTTTCATATCTTAACATTGATATGATAAAGATAAATAAACACTTTCTTCTTGTGCATCAATGGTTAATTTTTCCCTCATTACTTTGTTTCCTAATTTTCTGCACATTTTAGATCCTCCCAGCTGTTTAGCAGAGCTTCAGCTATGCCAACGTTCAGTTTGCCCCGAAAACATTTGTGATTTGCAACCTAACAGTTATTGTTACTATGAGTGAGGAGAGAACACAGTGGTTATGATAACCAGCTGTACATTAATACATCCTGTTGGTGGCAGAGGCTGTCTATGCTCCGGCATAGACCCACTGTCTACACTTCACAGCCCAAACCAACTGTATAGGATATCAGTGAATTAATAGTGTTTTTCTACAAAGCTCTTCAAGTAAATTATTGTTAACATGATGTATTTATACTTGATTTAAATTTGGATTGTGCCGTCTGTTTGTCAGCCATAACTGCAAGTCATTCATTGCTTTTTTTCACAGTGTACAGTATCTTTAATTACAGTATATGACAAAGAGAAAGACAAAATACTAGCAGCAGGGACACCAGAATTTTACCACTACTATTATGAATAATGCACTGTAAAATTAAAAAGTACTGGCCGCCCTGCTGCTTGTATTTTGCCATTATTTTGCAGTTTATTTTCTTCACAGTATCTTCAGAGGAGAATTTGTGCTCTGAGTGACTTCTTGAGAAAAAATAGGTACATATGAACAGACAGCAAAGAAAGAGCAGGACACCATGATCTTATAGTGGTTCCACAGTAGAGATGGGCAAAGCAGTTCTTTTAAGTGAATCGAATCATTAGAATCAGTTCAGTAAAAAGATTTGTTCAAAAGATTCGTTCACCAAGTCATTCAATTCATCACCGCTAATACATGTATCACTCATTACTCAGTGAGCTGATACAACACCATATATCTAGTTTCCTATGATACTAACTGCTAACAAAACTCATTTTACTCATGGTTGTCCACCAGAAACATAACCCCAGTCACCACTGGGTCGACTTATACTGAAATATAACCCAAAGAATAAAAACTACTCAATAAAATGCAGAACCAGCTAGAACTAACAACAAACACATGTTGTACAAGAATATTCCCACAATCCCTTGGGAATGGCCAGGATGCTACAATACGTTTACATTGCCAAAGCAGGTGTGACATAAAAAAAATGTACACACAGTTAAACATCTAGTGAAATAAGCTAAACAGATGTGCAAAAAGAGCATGTAGTGCAAAATATAAAATATCAATAAAATACTAAGAAAATAGACTATATCTCTGTATATTAGACACATTACAACATTATAATTATCAACTTTAAAGTATAAAAATAGTATCAAAAAGTGTACATAGTGTTTGATATTTATACCTTATATACATTTTCAGGACCAGTCAAGGGCTTTGGTCCATTCTCCCAGTCTCTCTCTCTCTCTGTCAGCTCGCGATTCGTTCACGAACTGGATGTACGTGCCTTCAGTACCTTCAGTACGTTCAGTACGAATCACTGACACAGAGCTTTGGTTCAGTCCGTGATTCGTTCACGTCATTCAGTACCTTCAGTACGTTTAGTACGTCAGTACGTCAGTACAAATCACTGATTCGGAGCTCCAGCTCAGACCTGTCTCGCTTTCTCAGTCCGTCAGTGATTAATTCATGAAATAAACGTTATTTGAAACCATGAGAATTAATTTTAAAACAGTCAGCTGAGTAATTATGGATATAGAAGCAGTTTGCGAACCGACAGCAGCCATAAAAAGCTCATATATATTTTTGCGAAACCGAAAAATTCACTACTTCATCATGTTTGGTGACACGAGAGGGAGATTGAGCGACACAGGACTTCTGACCGACTCTGTCTTGTTTGTTGAGTCATTACTATCATTGACATAAATGGGTGCAGGGGGGAGGGCTTGGGCGACTCTAACAGTCAAGAGAGGCAGAGACAAAAGTCAGGAGAGGGAAGTGCAACTGCAGTTCATAAATGAATGAATCTTTTCAAGTAAGTGATTCGGTTCGTTCACCCAGAAGATTCGTTCAAATGAACGATTCGTTCACGAACAAATAATCACTATTCCTCAGCCAGTGATTGAACCCACATCCAAGCTCATTTATTAACATGTCTCTTGTGAATGTGTAACGTACAGTCACAAGCAGCAGCAGTAGTAGCAGCAGCCACAGGCAGCAGCAGCCGCAACAGCAGCAGAAGCAGCAGCAGCCACAGGCAGCAGCAGCAGCAGCAGCCACAGGCAGCAGCAGCAGCAGCAGCAGCAGCCACAGGCAGCAGCCACAGGCAGCAGCAGCAGCAGCAGCCACAGGCAGCAGCAGCCACAGGCAGCAACAGCAGCAGCAGCAGCAGCCACAGGCAGCAGCAGCCACAAGCAGCAGCCACAGGCAGCAGCAGCCACAAGCAGCAGCCACAGGCAGCAGCAGCAGCAGCAGCCACAGGAAGCAGCAGCAGCCATGGGCAGCGGCCACAGGCAGCTGCAGCAACGGACAGCAGCAGTGACAGCAGCAGCCACAGGCAGCGACAGCAGCAGCAGCAGCAGCAGCAGCCACAGGAAGCAGCAGCAGCAGCCATGGGCAGCTGCAGCCACGGGCAGCAGCAGCCACAAGCAGCGGCAGCCACAGGCAGCGACAGCAGCAACAGCAGCAGCCACAGGCAGCGACAGCAGCAGCAGCAGCAGCCATAGGCAGCAGCAGCAGCCATAGGCAGCAGCAGCAGCCACAGGCAGCAGCAGCAGCAGGAAGCAGCAGCAGCCATAGGCAGCAGCAGCAGCAGCAGCAGCCACAGGCAGCAGCAGCAGCAGCAGCCACAGGCAGCAGCAGCAGCAGGAAGCAGCAGCAGCCATAGGCAGCAGCAGCAGCAGCAGCAGCCATAGGCAGCAGCAGCAGCCATAGGCAGCAGCAGGAAGCAGCAGCAGCCATAGGCAGCAGCAGCAGCCACAGGCAGCAGCAGCAGCAGGAAGCAGCAGCAGCCATAGGCAGCAGCAGCAGCAGCAGCAGCAGCCACAGGCAGCAGCAGCAGCAGGAAGCAGCAGCAGCAGCAGCAGCAGCCATAGGCAGCAGCAGCAGCAGCAGCAGCAGCCATAGGCAGCAGCAGCAGCGGCGGCAGCAGAGAATAGGACAAAGAGGGGTTAGTGGGAGTCAAAGACAAACACATCAGACAAGATGAAAGTGTTTGGGATGAATATTTGGCTGGTATTCTGCGTGCAGCTCATGCGCTGGAGTAGTGAGTGGATTTCCGGTCTACAGTCCTGCCTTACGGTTTAATGTGAATATGAATTAGAATTACATAAACATTGATCTTTGAAAAGTGAGACTTCCTGATGAAATCCATGGCAGCATCACTACCAGTACATATTTTTGAGAAGATTTTTTTTTCAGTCAGTGCAAAATGGTTCTCAGGACATGAAATATTTAAAGATGAATGTAATAAATATGAATTATGAATGTGGTTTTCAGGCAGTGTTACATGATTAAGTGATGACACAAAGAAACACAGAGGAATGAATGATGATGGCCCTGTCCTGCTCCACTTTCTCATTACATTTGTTTTTGTGTTCCTGCAGCTGTAGCAGCAGTGAGGGCGCGTTGAGCCCAGCAGAATATCAGGTGCGTCATTGAGATGTTGTTTGAGTTATCTAATTTGCTCTGTTTGTTGATCCTTTTCCTCCCATTCTAACAGCAGCATGCAGCCCATCCAGACTTTAACTACGTGGAGGCGGAGGAGTCAGCACACAGTCTGCAGATGATAGACTCCATCAGCATTCTGCTCTAAGAACCCACGTACAGATGCAGAAATATATATTTTCAAACTTTTTCAAGTCGGGAGCCAGTAAAATTTCAAAACAATAAAAAAGCCCGAACCAGTCTGTCAACATCGTAAAAATATCAGCACTGGGAGCAAGAGTGATCAAAAATTATGACTACAGCAGCACATCTGTGCCACAGAGCCGGATCCAACAAAGACCGGCACAGACCTTCTGCACCAATAACACATCCAGGGATCTATTTAGCTATTGGTGCTAAGTGGCTAATGCCATCTAGGTACACAAGTAGTTTCCATCTAATGGAGGAGTTAGCTTAGCTTTAATGATGAACCAGCATTTCAGCATCAGCATTACTTTCTGTAAAAAAACAGCCTCAGCTGTACACATCACTGTAACTACAGAATTGATTTTATGTCATAGATTTTTAGCTTCATTAACCTTTTACTTGCTGCAATAATGTCATAGCTTTATCTACCTTGGTTGGTGAATTATTACCATAACTACTTTGAGCTGCCTTTTTATACTTCAAACAACGCAGCAAAAACTTACTGCAATTAATAATTTAACTTCAACAATATTGTTCAGCATGCAACATTCAACTTTGTCAGTGCTAAATGTTCAAGAGAGCTGCGTCTGAGACTTTCTGGTTCTTCGTGCCCATGAAGACAAAGGGCAGAAGGGTCAGATTAAGTGTCTAATTCTTCCCTGAACAGATGAGTCTGCAGAAGTCTCTGAATCGTGATGGACCCTGTTTATCATTTGGAGTTGTATAACTCATTCCACCATTTGGGAATGACAGAGGAGAAGCTTCTGATTAGAGATTTAGGGCCTGGTCTACTAACGGTTAGTGTGTACAAAAACATGTGCGAATTCAATTGGGTGTGCAAAGCTGATCTACTCACAGGTGCAGACGTGGACTGAGTCTCTCATGTGAGCAAAACAGCATGGGCTGTCCATTTAGCGCGTCTGCCTTCATGAATATGCAGAGTGCATGCAGATCACCAGGACACGCAAAATTCTGGGAGGGGTAGATTAGCACGCGCAGAGTGAATTATCAAACCTGAAATGGTTTGCTGTTTTAGCATCTATATTTAGCATGTGTGAAGAGCAGGTGAAAAGTGAAAGTGTTACACACAGGCGTCTGCGGTCAAATACAACAAACTGCAGACAAATGTTTAAGCATCTCCACACCCAAGAGGTCTAAAAAAAACTCTTTAAAAAATCTTTAAAACAATAAACAAGCACAAAAAAGCAGAGCCTACAATATTACTTGATTCCCTCCCCACCAAGTACACCACCCCCCCTTCTCTCTCCGTGCATTATAGATAAATTGATAATTAATTTTTTTAAAAACAGCTTTAGTTTTTCTGTGTTTTACTGCTCTTAAATGTAGATTATCAGACGTGTGGAGAGTCAGATCTTGTTGTTCAGTAGTTTTTTTCTGTAAATTCAGATGTGGAGGGCGGATGAAAAGCATGTTGTTCTGCAGGCTGCAGTAAAGGACAAGTTCATCTCTTTGAAGGGTTGACAGAATGTGCACATTATGATAATGTCAGCAACAAAATCCAAGGTGAACCACCTTTCCTTTTTGAAGACTTCAGAATTAAAGTAATGTAATGGTGACTGTGCACAATCACAGCAGTTATGTCCTCGAGATTAAATCCAAGATTAAAATATATCCCAACTAATTCCTGAGCTGTCATTTCTATCACAGACTGGCAAAAACTGGCTGATTCCTTCGGTGCAGCTGATTTCTAGTGAACATTACAGGGTTTATCCTTAAATGATATTGATTGTGTCTCTATTTTTACAATCTTCCTCCTAGATCTGCAATTCTGTGGATTCAAAGGTCATTTTTCCTTTACAGTCACTCTACTCTCTCAAACTCTTTATGGAAACAGACGGCAGCACAAGCTAAATCCTCAACTAAAAATGGCGGTCTACATCTGTAATCAACTGTGTGCGCTATCTTAGTGGATGACTCGCAACATGACCACTTTTAGTGTGTGTAATTTTTTAGTTTGCCCACACAGTTTAGTGCTGGGTATTTGGGATCTACGTAGATCAGGCCC
This sequence comes from Thalassoma bifasciatum, assembly GCA_008086565.1. Lineage (NCBI taxonomy): Eukaryota > Metazoa > Chordata > Actinopteri > Labriformes > Labridae > Thalassoma > Thalassoma bifasciatum. The sequence continues at coordinate 25,289 of RPOG01001906.1, forward strand.
TTAGAGTCACAGTGCAATCAGAGCACCAGGCGTCTTTCACTGACAGAGCACAGCAGGGGAGAGGGAGTGGAGACCTGGATGAGGGATTCCAGGTAGACCAGAACGATGTAGACCAGAGAGAGTGTAGACCAGAGAGATATAGACCAGAGCGATGTAGACCAGAGAGAGTGTAGACCAGAGCGATGTAGACCAGAGCGATGTAGACCAGAGAGAGTGTACACCAGAGAGAGTGTAGACCAGAGCGATGTAGACCAGAGCGATGTAGACCAGAGCGATGTAGACCAGAGAGAGTGTAGACCAGAGCGATGTAGACCAGAGAGAGATGTAGACCAGAGAGATATAGACCAGAGAGATGTAGACCAGAGAGAGTGGAGACTAGAGAGATGTAGACCAGAGAGATATAGACCAGAGAGAGTGGAGACCAGAGCGATGTAGACCAGAGAGATATAGACCAGAGAGAGTGGAGACCAGAGAGAGTGAAGACCAGAGAGATGTAGACCAGAGAGAGTGTAGACCAGAGAGAGTGGAGACCAGAGCGATGTAGACCAGAGCGATGAAGACCAGAGCGATGTAGACCAGAGAGAGTGTAGACCAGAGAGAGTGGAGACCAGAGAGAGTGGAGACCAGAGCGATGTAGACCAGAGAGAGTGTAGACCAGAGAGAGTGGAGACCAGAGAGAGTGGAGACCAGAGCGATGTAGACCAGAGAGAGTGGAGACCAGAGCGATGTAGACCAGAGAGAGTGTAGACCAGAGAGAGTGGAGACCAGAGAGAGTGGAGACCAGAGCGATGTAGACCAGAGAGAGTGGAGACCAGAGAGATATAGACCAGAGAGATATAGACCAGAGCGATGTAGACCAGAGCGATGTAGACCAGAGAGATATAGACCAGAGAGATATAGACCAGAGCGATGTAGACCAGAGAGAGTGGAGACCAGAGCGATGTAGACCAGAGCGATGTAGACCAGAGAGAGTGGAGACCAGAGAGATATAGACCAGAGCGATGTAGACCAGAGAGAGTGGAGACCAGAGCGATGTAGACCAGAGCGATGTAGACCAGAGAGAGTGGAGACCAGAGAGATATAGACCAGAGCGATGTAGACCAGAGAGAGTGGAGACCAGAGCGATGTAGACCAGAGNCCTTCTGCACCAATAACACATCCAGGGATCTATTTAGCTATTGGTGCTAAGTGGCTAATGCCATCTAGGTACACAAGTAGTTTCCATCTAATGGAGGAGTTAGCTTAGCTTTAATGATGAACCAGCATTTCAGCATCAGCATTACTTTCTGTAAAAAAACAGCCTCAGCTGTACACATCACTGTAACTACAGAATTGATTTTATGTCATAGATTTTTAGCTTCATTAACCTTTTACTTGCTGCAATAATGTCATAGCTTTATCTACCTTGGTTGGTGAATTATTACCATAACTACTTTGAGCTGCCTTTTTATACTTCAAACAACGCAGCCAAAACTTACTGCAATTAATAATTTAACTTCAACAATATTGTTCAGCATGCAACATTCAACTTTGTCAGTGCTAAATGTTCAAGAGAGCTGCGTCTGAGACTTTCTGGTTCTTCGTGCCCATGAAGACAAAGGGCAGAAGGGTCAGATTAAGTGTCTAATTCTTCCCTGAACAGATGAGTCTGCAGAAGTCTCTGAATCGTGATGGACCCTGTTTATCATTTGGAGTTGTATAACTCATTCCACCATTTGGGAATGACAGAGGAGAAGCGTCTGATTAGAGATCTAGGGCCTGGTCTACTAACGGTTAGTGTGTACAAAAACATGTGCGAATTCAATTGCGTGTGCAAAGCTGATCTACTAACAGGTGCAGACGTGGACTGAGTCTCTCATGTGAGCAAAACAGCATGTGCTGTCCATTTAGTGCGTCTGCATTCATGAATATGCAGAGTGCATGCAGATCACCAGGACACGCAAAATTCTGGGAGGGGTAGATGAGCACGCGCAGAGTGAATTATCAAACCTGAAATGGTTTGCGGGCGCTGTTTTAGCATCTATATTTAGCACGTGTGAAGAGCAGGTGAAAAGTGAAAGTGTTACACACAGGCGTCTGCGGTCAAATACAACAAACTGCAGACAAATGTTTAAGCATCTCCACAACCCAAGAGGTCTAAAAAACTCTTTAAAAAATCTTTAAAACAATAAACAAGCACAAAAAAGCAGAGCCTACAATATTACTTGATTCCCTCCCCACCAAGTACACCACCCCCCCCTTCTCTCTCTGTGCATTATAGATAAATTGATAATTAATTTTTTGAAAAACAGCTTTAGTTTTTCTGTGTTTTACTGCTCTTAAATGTAGATTATCAGACGTGTGGAGAGTCAGATCTTGTTGTTCAGTAGTTTTTTTCTGTAAATTCAGATGTGGAGGGCAGATGAAAAGCATGTTTTTCTGCAGGCTGCAGTAAAGGACAAGTTCATCTCTTTGAAGGGTTGACAGAATGTGCACATTATGATAATGTCAGCAACAAAATCCAAGGTGAACCACCTTTCCTTTTTGAAGACTTCAGAATTAAAGTAATGTAATGGTGACTGTGCACAATCACAGCAGTTACGTCCTCGAGATTAAATCCAAGATTAAAATATATCCCATCTAATTCCTGAGCTGTCATTTCTATCACAGACTGGCAAAAACTGGCTGATTCCTTCGGTGCAGCTGATTTCTAGTGAACATTACAGGGTTTATCCTTAAATGATATTGACTGTGTCTCTATTTTTACAATCTTCCTCCTAGATCTGCAATTCTGTGGATTCAAAGGTCATTTTTCCTTTACAGTCACTCTACTCTCTCAAACTCTTTATGGAAACAGACAGCAGCACAAGCTAAATCTACAACTAAAAATGGCGGTCTACATCTGTAATCAACAGAGTGTGCGCTATCTTAGTGGATGACTCGCAACATTACCACTTTTAGTGTGTGTAATTTTTTAGTTTGCACACACAGTTTAGTGCTGGGTATTTGGGATCTTAGTAGATCAGGCCCTTAGAGTCACAGTGCAATCAGAGCACCAGGCGTCTTTCACTGACAGAGCACAGCAGGGGAGAGGGAGTGGAGACCAGGATGAGGGATTCCAGGTAGACCAGAACGATGTAGACCAGAGAGAGTGTAGACCAGAGAGATATAGACCAGAGCGATGTAGACCAGAGAGAGTGTAGACCAGAGAGATATAAACCAGAGCGATGTAGACCAGAGCGATGTAGACCAGAGAGAGTGTAGACCAGAGCAATGTAGACCAGAGCGATGTAGACCAGAGAGAGTGTAGACCAGAGCGATGTAGACCAGAGCGATGTAGACCAGAGAGAGTGTAGACCAGAGAGATGTAGACCAGAGCGATGTAGACCAGAGCGATGTAGACCAGAGAGAGATGTAGACCAGAGAGATATAGACCAGAGAGATGTAGACCAGAGAGAGTGGAGACTAGAGAGATGTAGACCAGAGAGATATAGACCAGAGAGAGTGGAGACCAGAGAGATGTAGACCAGTCTTTGTAATCTCAGGTTTATCTATGAACAAGCTGCTAGTTTTCAGTTCTTACAACAACTCTTCCAGACTCAAAGCTGGCTGTGATGGGAGACTCATGCACAGGTCAGACAGGCCTCCATGATACTCAGAGAGACCTCAGTGATGACACACCTTCTCTGTGAGGCAAATGAAACTGTGACAAACAGGAATGAACACCGATACAGGGATAGACAGAAGTGTGTTTTCTGTTGGACACACACCTTTCCACACAGACTGGCTCCATCTTCAATCTCTGGTCTGGACTGCTTTTATTAGGTTTGAATACTTTGCTGGAAGAAGCTGCCGAATTAAATCAAACATTTGTTTTGGGTTTGGAAACAGGTCAGATGAGTTCATGTCTGCCAGCCCCCGCCCTGCTGCAGACAGTTGGGGTGAAACTCTCACATGATTCTTTCTCTTCCTGCAAAATGTCAGCATTAGGTGTGAAGATGTGATGTTTCTTGCCTGCCACCAAGGACTTAATGAAGAATATATATATATATATAACCCCAGCAATGTGACAGTGCACTCCCACATTTCCTATCAGTTACACAACACGGACAAATGCAAACCACAAATGCAAAGAAAATCACTTCAAGGATTCAGAGGCTGGTCTTGTTTATGGAGTCAAACACAGAAATTACTTCCTACAATTTTTGTCAAATTTCTAAGTATTGGTAAGTTAAGCTTTTTTTTTTTAAGGATTAACAATGTGGAGATAGCTAAAGCTCTCAGCAGCATCACAGCTGAGTTTTGTAGCAGCTTTCTTTCCTACAGTCTCTCCTCCCTTTAAATGTGTAAGGCAGCCTTCCTATTAGGACTTTAAAGGTCTGATCCATAAAGAAATTGAATTACAGAGTAGTTTGAATTACAGCCATCCATCCAGTTCTTCTGCTTATTTGAGGCTGAATCTTGAGGACAGGAGACTGAGCAGCTCAGTCCAGATCACAACAATGTTTTTCTACTCCATCAGGGGGATCTCAGGGCCAGATAAGACCTATCATCTTTCACTCCTGGGGTCCAAAAGCATTTGAAGAAAGCAGCTTACAGGACTCATCTTAAGGGGCTCAGGCGGATCATGGACTGCATGATACATGGGGCGTAGTCTCTGTGATGTCATCCACCGGGTCCTGATGTGCTGGTTTCAAGCCACTTGAAAGAGGCCTTCATTTGGAAACGCCGACTCAGCTTAACTTTCAGTCATCATAACATGGAGCAAAGAGGTGGGGCTGAGAAGGGCATTTAGCCTCCGTGTTAAAAGCTTCTGTGAGCCTGTATGACGGTCGAGTTATCTCTTCCTCCAACGATGAAACATTGGTAACATGACTGAGCAATTTACTGCAAATCAGGTTAAATCACAGTGTGGCCTGCTGCAACATTCTAAATGTTAAATATTCTCAAATGTGTCAGAATACCAGAGACAATTTTTTGAAGAAAACTACTTTTGCAAGAGAAACAATCTAAGTGGTGAAAAGTGGCAAAAACAGCAACGAGTACCAAAAATAACTCTAAGGTAGAGAAAATGGTTAAAAAGCTTTGAGGAAAAATTGGAGAAATGGTCAGAAAGTAACTAATAAACAACTTAGCAGCACTTTATCTACAATATTACATAAAAATGTAAGGCTCAGCCCTGAAGGGCCCTATGATTTCCACATTAACGGAATCGCGGAATTGGCCATTAAAAACAGAATCTACTGTTAAACACAGAGTTGCGCAGAAATTGACACATTGTGACCATACAGAAATAAATCTCTACCTGAAGGCTGTAAACCAAGAGGAAACACTGAAACGTTTGGATGTTCTTTCATTCAACAAACTAAAGAGCTCAACGATATATTTTTCACTTCACATGACAGAATCATTCCTGCCTTTCTGCGCATTCAAACTCTCTTCTCTGTGTCCACTTCTAAGCACTTGTGCACGCACGCAAGCGCGCGCACGCACACACACACACACACACACACACACACACACACACACTGACGAGCTCACTCTGCGAAAACAGATATAAATATCTGCTTTTAAAGCACTTCCAGCGCTATCTGTACGAACATACCAACACTCTTATAAGTTTAACTTTCGCCTCCGCTGTTGACAGCGCACCGAAAGTGACGTACTGACGTTTTACGATGACTTTTTCTTCAGCACAGCTGGGGATGAGAGGGTAGTAGATACTACGGTCACTGCCACAGAGACACACTTTTCTTAGTTGTTCTGCACATTAATATACCATACCTGGTATTGTGGAATATTTCTGCCCATTTCCTTTGTATCATTTTTTGAACAGATGGGTGATACAGCAGAAACTATGTCCATGTTTTAAACAGTCTATGTTCTGAAAGAACCTACATGGGTCTCAATGGTATCAACATGCATGTCATCCAGCCTTAAAGGTATATATATACGGTAAAAATTGCCCAAAAAAAATTCAGAAAATGAAAACAGGAGCTGGATTCAATCCTCTGATTTTCCGATGGGGAGATGGTGGCTTTACAATTTAGCCACATCTACCCCGCCAAATTATATTCCACAAATGCACCAACTCAGGATCAGTTGAGCAACAGTAAAGTTAGGGTTTCAATACAACACCCAAACAAAACTCATTCCTGTATGGTGATAAAATCCAGATAAAACAGGAGAGCTGTTGATTCTGAAGTACAGAGCCACTTCTTGACTTCAAGCTGCCACAGCTCTGGTCTCTCTTTGATTAGTCAAACAGTGATGCGTCCGTCCAATTCTGCCCTGAGTTTGAAATGATTGTGAACAAGCTCATTGGCAGAAAATGAAAAGATAGTGACTGGGGTATGAAATGCACCAAATCTTGCCAGGACCAGGAATCCATCCAATAACCTGTGCAACACGGGCTATGGCTCCTACACAGGGCACCTGCTCCACAAGCTGAGCCAATCCAGTGCCTCCATTCTGGTGTCCTCTACATTCTCAGCTCGGGCTGCGCAATATGGCTGAAAAGTGTATCATGATATAAGTTTTTCATATCAGTTCAATAATTCAATAATATTAATAATTAGTGATTATTTTTCTTAACCTTTTTAAAATTAGGGTCAGGAGAAAAAAGACTGAATTTAAATTGTAATTATTATTTGTAGTAGTATTACTATGTGAAGAGACTGCTCACATTGATGTTAATCATTCCCCAAATTAACAATAATTTACACAACAACGATGGTGCACAGCAAAAACCACAGTGTATATTGTACTCTCTAGGTGTACATTTAACACTCATTTTGGTGCAGATATAAGTCCAAGAATGCAGTGTTCACTGAACACTGTCAGAAGAGTAAAATATAGTGTTGTGATGTTCATGAACAAACCGGTTCTTTTGAATGGCTCATTAATATGAACGATGGGAACCGAGTCGCAGCTGGGATCCGTTCACCCCCCCATACCCTCGCCTCCCGCCCCACCTGCCCCCAGTTACGTGAGGGAGGAGCGCAGCATATAGCAAATAGCATTACACTCACGCAACATTGTGCATGCCGCCTTCACATGAGTGCGCCAGTAAAAAAAAAAGAAAGAAAACACAGATCACGTGAATCCCCCCTGCCTCAGCAGCAGCAAGTGGTTTAAATGAGAAGGAGAGTCAGAGGAGTGTTAGCAGTAACAGTGAGCTGTATGTTCATATTTTCTTCTAATTTAATTTATTGTATCTTTTTTTCTAATACATGAAATAGTTTTTGTAATTGAAGTGCAGCGTTGCAAGTTTTTTTCTAACATTTTCTTTCAAAAATAACAGTTGTATAGAATTTTCCCTGATGCTCAGGTACAGGCTGCTCTTAACCCAAAGACAGTTCAGGCGTCCTCCCCAGGGTTTAACTTTTTTACAGAGCAACAAAATGCACCCCAGGACAGTCCACCAGTCTACTGAACAATTTATTTGTTTGTATGTTTTGTTGTTCTGTATCATCAACAATGTTCTTGTGTGGAAATTATTTCACTAAAATCTAGCCTGCTTTGTTTTTAATGTTTATATGCGTTCAAGTCATGGTTTGCACACATACACAGAATTTGTACAAAGGGAAATTCAAAATAGTGACATCACTGTCAAAGCAGAGTGATATGGCGCCACCATGTGGAATATTTACAATGAATCTAGATCAGACTTTAAAATCTAATCCACGCATGTCGGTTAAAATCAATATTTCAGAATAATTCAAACTCATATTGGTGGGATATCTAAATTCATTTCTCCCAGTGATTATTTCCAAGATAGAATGACTTAAGGCTTCTTAAAACTTAATAAATATAAAAATGAGGCGAAGGAGCCAGTTTTTTGAACGGCTCTTTGAAAGGAACGGCTCACCAAGATCCAGCTCCTCTCGAAGAGCCATAAATCCCATCTCTAGTAAAATATATACAAACTAAGAGTTACATGACCACACTTTGAGAGCACAAATGTTCCCTAGTACTTGTACTTTGGGACACTCTGTCAGTGCTTTACAACACCTGCAGTGTAAACCTAGAACCCCCAGGGAATAAAACAATGTAGTTGGAGTTAGTGCTAATTTGCAATGTGCACCACTTTACAGGACTGATTATTTGATATTTCAAGAATGAGTGTGGACTGAATTTCAGTCTACACCATGAGGCGTAAACAGTCTGTTTGCACCACTGAACGTAACCAGCCAGTGTCTGCCACAAAGCTAAAACAGCTTGTGTCACCTGTGTGATCATTGTAAGTACAGCGGGCTATCATGTCCACTGTGTGCCCTCCTCACTCATGGTTGCAGGGTTCAGTAAGGAATTAAGTTCAGTTCGATTGTATCTACTCATTTGTGAAGCTTTCTATACGTTATCTACACATCTAGCCCTGTGTTCATGGTTTTCAAAAATCACTGGTAAAACACAACTAGGGATTTTGCTGTGGATGAGTAATGACATGAGGCTTGATTCAACCAATGAGAAGGCACAGTGACCTGATGACCAATTGAAACCTAAACTCACATGTGGCTGGTAAAGTTTCCATCAGCAGTTGGACTCTCAGGGAGTCCTTCATCCTAAAAATGAACACTTCTAAAACCCTACACCAGCATTTGACTTAAAGACAACACCAGAGAGAGTTTCTGCTGCAGCCTGAGAAGTGAACTTAGAGCCTGTTTTATAAAATTTTACTCTGGTCATCAGAACTCTGGGATTTTAACACTTTGGCACTTGCTGTGTGGGATGAATAAATATTCAATCACTCAACATGTATTCATCTGTTCCAACTAGTGCCACATGATTTGGCAAAATTGGCCAAACAAAATCACTAACAAGATTATTATTATTATTATTATTATTATTATTATTATTATTATTATTATTATTATTATTATTGGTTAAAGCTGTTGACTGATGTCCTGTGTTTTTGATACATAAAAAGGGAATATCAATTCTATTTATTGAGTGTGGGCTCACATTATTCATGCCCACCTCTGTATAAATGGGTCGGGCACCCCAGTCTTAAACGTCTGGACGCCCCTGGTTGTCAGCACGCACCACGTTACAGGTTTGTTATGTTACTTTGCTCATTATTGGATGGATTTACGCTGAACAGAGGGTTCAGCCAGTGGGATAAATGGAGTAACAGTGAAAGGTGGGACTCAACTTTTCTCTAGGTAAAAGTCAAATAACTTCTGAAGCATTTTTGTCCATACAGTGTGTCGCTCTTTCTCCAGCAAAATGAATGTTGATCGCCCATCAGCAACCGTTTCTCTCCCCCAGCTAATATTCACAATCATGATTCATGATTCATCCATCAATTTTAACAGAGTTCAGTGACATCATCGAACATTCAATCAACATTTTTTTATTTTTATATATTGATCATAGATATTATTGATTATATTGATCATAGATACTATTTTTGTTTTATCACCCAGCCCTATTCTCAGCCCATGCTTGGTAGCAAGGCTGGTATAATGTGTTGGTCTCGAGTTACTGGAGCCATTTACAGGTGAACATAATACAAATGTGTCTAATCCCACTTCCTACATGAATTTAATGACAGACGCAGGTAGACTCATGTTTTTATCCAAAAACCCTAACCCTTCAACAAGTCACATCAACCAGGGTGACCATATTCTGAAAACCTAAAAGAGGAGCTCCAGCCCAGCCAAAGTAGCTTCATAGCGCATACATTTATTAAAAACAATCCTTTCTATGACATAGACCGATATCATGTGTGAAAGCCCATTTCTGCCACTAAAGCAGAAAAAAGCAAGTATTTAGAAAAATATAGATATAAAAGAGGCTTTCTTGAGATATTTGTTTTTGCCCATGTACAAAGTTTTGAGGAAAGTCAAATTTTTTTCTTAATTTAGACTTTTTATCTCAAAGTTTAAATTTTTACCTCAGACTTTTGTGTTTTTAACTCAAAATATTGATATTTTTAGTCTCATAACTTTGACTTTTAATCTAAGAATTTTGATGTTTATCAGAATCTGACTTTCTATCACAAAATTTTGACTTTATATGGGCCCATAAAAAAAACAAAAAAAACCCCTCAACATCAGTCCCAAGCACGACGAAAGTGCATTTCCACTTCAAGATTTTCAGTCTGAGAGCTCGGCACAAACAGTGAGAGTTTCATGTTTTCCTGCTCAGCATCTTGCATCAGGTTAGTGAATAGTCAGAAAAATGTCAGTAGCTCAGTGCAGCTTTGATTTGTTATAAATATTAATAGTCTGTAGAACAAGCTGAGAAAAAACTAAAACACTTTGGGGAAATTTGTAAAATCTCTCCTGCAGAGAATTTTACCACCAAAAAGGAGGAGCATGTCTGGGCAGAAGAGGACGTTTGGGCACCCTGACATCAACTGTCGTTAATCTTTGGCCCAGTCTTTTCTTCTACCCTTCTACCCCAAAGAAAGAGTTCTCTGCAGAAGACTGTCCTGAGCCCGCTGCGATGAAGGAAACAGGCTCCTTCACTGTCATGATCATCTTCACTGTACGTCCTTGTCCCTGACCTACACTGAAAATACCAGTCCTCCTCCTGATGCCATACTCTGATTCTAAACCTCTCAGCTTGCCAAGTTTTTGCACTATGGGGGTCGCCCCCTGTAACTACACCTGTACTAACCTCTGGCCGGGTCAGCCAAAGAGCAGAAGAGGATCAGAGCAGGCAGAGGCAGGCATTTCTCCCTTGGCACACACAAAAAAAGAGTAGATTGGAAAGGCAGCAGGCATACATCCAGTCTCCAGCTTCACTCTCATGTTTGTATGGCTCCATTCATCTCCTTATTAGGATCAGTGCAGGGGCTGAAAGGAAGCTACAGAAGCTCTCTGTGTTTCTGGTGTCAGTGTCAGAGGATTTGAAAAGATGTTGAACAAGAAGCTCAGTGCTGCTTGTTTTAGTACAGACAGCGACAGGCACAGAGAGACAACGGCTCCAAAAGCAAGTCAATACCGCTCAGGAATATTTTGTCTGCTAAACTTTTCCTGCACAATCGCTCATTTGCCAAGCACAGCTAATATGTGGACAACCAAGTGTGGTTTTGCTAAATGGCAGCTGAAAGCTAACACCAAGCATCTTAATCTGTGTGCTGGAGTGCTTGGCAGGGCTGTGTGCTGCTGGCCAGAGATGTCTGGAGAAACTGTGGCGTGGAAACAGCTACCAGAGGGGCATCAATCACCGCATGAATTATAAAAGAGCTACTCAGTATTGCTGTCAACATCCAAACAAAACAGAAAAAATCAATGCATGACAGAAATCCAGAACAGTCAGAGCGCACAGTCACACATTTTTCGCTGGCCAAATCAGCTTTTTAAACGGTACAACAATGAGGAAGAAGCCTGCAGACCAAACAAAACAAACCACAGCAGAGCGGCATGCTGATGCCAGAAACAATGAGGGTATCAGTTATCACACAAGCATTTAGAAGAGGTGAGATGGACAAGTGAGAGTGTGTTACAACAATAACACAGACAAATGAGTGATCAAACACCAAGCAGACAGCAGACGCAGGCAGACAGAAGAACACCTTCCAAAATAAACAAGAATTTCCATCACAAAGCACTGCTGCTCACAAAACAGCATGACCCCAGAATTTTCACAACCAATTCTTACTCTAAGGCTCAAAACGAAGGCCAAATTATTTCACTGCTGCAACATTAGTTCACCATTTGTAAGAAAAAAGTATCTTGCTGCACTCCTTGTCTGATTGTAAATCAAGCAGCTTATTAATGAGGTGAGAGGACGTTTATTGGCACACTGAGGAACAAGGCAGTGAAGAGGAACAACAGCACACAGCTCATTCAGCTGTGATGGATACACTGCAGGAAAAGAAGATTACGATGAGAAACTCACAGCCAGCTGAGGAGAAGAGCTGATTCCCAAAAAGTACAAGGGTGATACCAAACTGGTGGAGTTTTCAAACACTGCTCTCAAAAGTTCCATATTTTCAGATTTTTTTCAAAGCTATTATCTTTGTAAGGGTGGCAGCTTTCTTATTCTTTGAAAATAATTGCCTTATTGTAGTGTTGGTTTATGTTAGACTCAGTTTGGGAAGCCCTTTTTTAGAAGGGGTGAGATAGAAACCCTTTAGAATTTCTTTGCAACTCAACAAGAGAGCAATAAAAAAATATTCAAACACAAAAAGTCAATATGGATAGGACAGCATCATTATCTTTGAACATCATCCAGTGTTCAATGTCACAAAAGTTGTCTGCTTCCCCCAAAGTGGTCTTTATGTCTGTCATAAAATTCTCTTTATTTATGTCAAATTTGCCTGGACAACTTTACAATAGAGCTGCAGGATATTTGGGAAAAGTCACCTTGCAATATTGTTGTTTTCTGTTACATATTTTGAGACATTTTCTTTTAAGCTTCCTGCCCTCCTCCATTCAGCTGAATTCTCCCTGACTTTCCCTGGAATGATGATAACAGACTCTCATGAACGCTGTTTGTTTGTACAAAAAGTCTTATTGTGTTGATATCAAGTTTAAGAAAAAAAAACATTCAAATGGTTATTCAGGGGCTGACATTCAGGTAACTTTGCCAAAGTTATTTGCCCCACCACCTCAACGCCTGGCCCAGGAACTTGACTTTTATGGAGTAAGATAGCTATTAAAAAGATGAATACACAATTAAGTACGATGCATGATCGTATTTGTAAATTTAACAATTTCTCTGTCAAAAAAGTTGTTTTACACAAAATGCTTCTGTCATAAACTTGAGTCTGTGAAATTAAGTTTGAGTGAGGATTGTTTTTATACGAGTGTGAGTTTAAAATCTGCAAGAGTCAATGCTTGTGAATACGACTCACGTTTCTATGACTGTTCTCAAAACAGGATACCAACTCACTGAGTCAATCCAGGATTTTCAGTCTGGATCAGAGCGCGCTCACATTAAAGAGGTGGAGTTTACAGCATCTGACCAATAAAAACACAGAGAAACAGGAGAAACCAGGCAGGGCAGCCTTACCATGGAGGAATAGATAATTATTCTTCAAAAATAATTAGTAATTCCTAAAACACATCAACATCAAAAAGAGCAACGATTGCTGCAGCAAAAATCAGGAAGGAATGCAGCGGAAAATCGCTGACTGTGGTGATGCGTAATTTCGAGAGATTATATAATATTAAGTCACCGGACAGTATACTCTGATCATTAATTTCACTTTATTACAGCGCAGATTTGGGACAGAGCTCTTCCTCTTTTGTTTTATATTTTTCATTAAGTTGTTTTGAGGATCAGCTCCTGTGTGAGCGCTTTTTTATTGGAATATCAATTTCTCACTGTGATGGTGACGAGTCGTTGTGGATCCATGTTTCAGTTACACCACGACCATTATTATAAACCTCATTATTTCAGATGAACCAGACTGTGACGTGTTACATTTGTAACATGTGACTCAATAAGTCCACAGATGTAACTGAGTCCAAATCTGTATCTTTGGTAGAAAATTCTTCAAAAATTAATTCAGACACATCATCCAGGACAAAAACAACACTGTTGCCACAGTTAGTGCGTCATTTTGAGAGATTCTACAAAGTTATATCATGGAACAACATAAACAGATAGAACTCTGATCATAATTTCACTTTATTACGCACAGAGGTTTGGAGCAGAGCTCTCCCTCAGTGCTTATGTGGGCCAGTTTTGAGTTTAAATATTAATTCCTCTCAGTGACGGTGTAAAAAGTAGTTGTAAGTGTCCATAAATTCACATTTCTGCAGTTAAACTGTGTGTGAATTATTGTTAACCTCAATATTTCAGACGCACGTAACAGCGGTGCGACATTTGTAACATATGACAAATATAGTTCATCCTATGAAAATCTGTATCTTTTATAGGGTGTCATTGGGACATCAAAAGGATTATATTTCTCACTGAGAACTCTCCCGCTCCTGGATGAACTGTGCACTAACCCTTTGACAGGATCGTCTAAGAACAGGCAGGTCATTTTCTAACAGAGCTGATTGGTCAGGAGGTGGAGCTTTTGTCCTCGTTGATCTCTGATCCAGATCTTAATCTGCTCTGGAGCAGGTTAGCCGTTCAGCATCAGTTACCATGGAGATTTATTACGGTAAGAAGTGAACCGGACTTAAAATCCAGGGTTAATCCTGAAGTTACCTCAATGAGAGAAAATCCAGCTTTGTGGTACAGGCCTCTGAAGATCCAAATTTCAAGCTGAAAAACAAACAGAGAGCCCGTTCTGACTGAAGACAAAGCTGAACAAAGCACAGATCTAGAAGCTGCTGCCTTTAACCCTGAAAGTGTTGAATAAAGCACCTTATGTCATTTTAATTACAAGCAAACTGTCAGATTGTCCAAATCCCTGCTCTTCTCACTCACATTCACTGCTCCCTCTCTCTCTCTCTCAGTCCCTCGACCACTCACACTGCCCGTCACTCTGCCCGACCCTGATAACAGCAGGTGAGACCACAGAGCGCTGGGGAGGTGAACAAACTGTGGGAGTTGTTGCATGTAATGTGGTCAAATATATAAAAGCTCATATACATATATTAGTGATTACTGACAGGCTACAGACACTGAGCTGAAAAGCTCAAATATATCACATTTGATACTCTGGGATATGAACATATACTGTGCAGCCTTACTTAAATCCATTCCCACTTAATAGAGGCCTCAGTATGTATGTATATTGCTGGTCAACTCTTTTTGGAGTGTAATTATAGCGTCCTTCATTATCAGCCAACAGAAGCAGTATTTAAATCAAGGCTCACATCCCAGTGGGGGGGTTAGTCAAGGGAAAAAAGACTCTTTATAACTACACAACTCTAAAATCTGGGGCAGTATTGTCTTGATTCTGCTGGGCACAGTTGGAAAATCCCTGGTTGTTCCCACTTCATCACAAAGTGAACTGAATTAAAAAAAAAGAACACTGGGTTGACATGGCAGAGCCACAGATAGTCAGAGAGAAAAAGAGCACATGTAGATGATCATGACTGTGAAAGATGATCTAGAACCAACGACTGAAAAAGTCTACCTGAAACCTGTATACATATGTGCTGTGTGTGTGAGTGTGTGTGGGGGTGATTGTGCTGTGTGTACTGCACAGTTTATCCCTCTCTGAGCTGCAAACACAGCAACAAGCAGGTTGGTGCAACAAACCCAAACACATGAGCCACACAGAAAACACACAGTGCCTTCATCACGTGCAGCTACAGATTATAACTCAAAAGTGTAGACAAACACACACACACACACACACACACACCAAGTAAGAGTGTACACAGAGTGGGGCAATGACTGCTGCTGTGCCTGGATCTGCCTTTCAACCTGTCTGACCAGTTTAGGAGCAGTCAGGCAGCCCAATGGGACTGGGAGTAGTCTGAGAATCTACTTTTGTGACAGAGCAGACACACGACTAGGCCTGTCACAACAATCAATAAATTGAATAATTGCACAGTAACTAAAAATGAGCTCGATAAGTCTGCTGGGCTCGATACATTTTTATTTACCAAAGACACTGAATAATGAGTTAACTTTTCTGTATCTGTTGCGACTGACTGCTGAGGATGTTGTGAGCCGTGAGTTTGTAATTTTCTTCCTAGTTGCGTTTCTTTCACTCTCTGCTGCTGCTTCTCACAGCATCAGCTCACTCCCCCGCCCATCCAGAAAACTCTCCTGCACATGCCTGTTTTTGTATTGAGGGACGACAGAAAAAAGTACTTGTACATCTCACCAGTCGCAGGTTGTGAATTTTTGTGCTTGTTTTATCAAGCGTAGTTTCGTATTTGGGCTTTGCTGCCTGTGTGATCCTCACCTGATTCTCTGTATGAGCTTCATTTGGTGTCATCTGCAGCTGAATACCACAATACTGCAAGCTGAGATGTTTTCAGAAAACTAAGTTTTACAGCGTCACCTCAAACATACACAAACATCTAATAACAGACCCAGAATGAGACTCTGAGCTGCAAAGTAAACGCAGGGAGGGGGGAAATCCTCAAGTTTTCGTGTTGTAGTAAAAGACTGCCAGAGACAGCTCACGCAGCATTAATACGTCTCATTCTGTTGTTGCTCCGCTTCCTGTTATGCACCTGTGTGTCCTTCAAAATAAGAGCGCGCTGTAAAACTAACATTACACCACAAAACTTCAGGGAGAGCCCAGGCTCAGAGACAGAAGTCAGTAACAGGGTCCTTTAAGCACCAACAACATATCACAATATCCCGGTAATTTATGAAAATGAAGGTTAGATTAAGTCATCCCCAACTTTAGTTCATGCTGTTTTCAAATTTTATTTGGTCCTCATGGTTGTAATTCTAGAAATCTCTTGAGACAGTCATGTGATACATTCAGCCAGATGAAAACATCTGAATGAAACGTTTTACTGGAACTAAAAAGATGTAACTGTAAAGAGTGTGGTTTGGAATAAAAGGTTTGGTAAACTTTGGTTAATTTCTTGGACAATTTATCATCCAGCAAAATTTGTTATCGTGACAGGGCTACGCACGACCCTCAACTATCATCCTCGTCTGGGAGAGGAAGAGGAGGGGGTGGAGGTCTGAGCAGCAGTCAGGCAGCCAAAATCTGCTTCCAGACGACAGCCACCTGCCTCACTGAGCATTTGGTGCACAATTATCTTTTAGTCTAATTACTGGGGAAATATAACTGAGAGGTCAGAGAGTAGCCACCTCCCTTATTGGTGCTGCATATCTCGTTAAACAGACCACAGCTGCAGCCATTTCTTATTTGCAGTTACCATGGGATCATCAGTCACACAACACTAATTACGCCTGAGCAACTTTTTACTACCTGCTGCTCTCCAATTCATGAAGCAGAGAACTTTTGTTTTTGCAAATAAACTCATTCAAACTCTATTTCTCCATTCCTCCAATTGTAATCCGTAATCCTATTTAGCTGCTTTGTTTTAGGTGAATATTAGTTGTTTGCATTACTCAAAAGCTTTCCATATTTTTTGACATTTAGACAATCATTCACTCTTTCATTGGTTAAATGGACATAGATCAACAATAGAATTATAGCTTTCCCTTACAACTGTTGAATCCAGAGGCTTTAATTAGTGATTGCCAAGTGTAAAGTGGCCAAAATAAAACAATGGCAGCTGGTGTGGTCTGTTGGAGGAGGCCAAAATAGCTTGAGAAAAGTATTTACACTACGGATCACAATAGAAACAGGATAAAGCTCCCTAAAGACAAGACGACTGTTCTCTATCCTCAGATGAACTGACTCTGCCTGCAGCCAGCTCTCAGCTCCTCCATGTCACACATACAGAGGAGGAGGCATCACTCTGAGCAGGGCTACACACCTTTAGTAACCCTGGTTAGAAACTACGCCCTTATTGTGAAGGCGAGCCCAGCCCATAGACGGTAGAGAACATGGACGTAGTCTCCCTGTTTATACTCTTTCTGCAGCCCAGTTTTGAAGCAAAACACACACAGAGATAAGTGGACTCCATGCAGCAGACAGCAGGCAAACTAAAGTAACAACTACCATAAGTAATGCACAAATACATCTCTGCTTTTTAACACTGGCGGGCCATCTTAATGAAGGTAACAGCTATGGAAGTGTTTCCCAGCTTACTCATTTATCATACTCTTTTATTCAACAATAAATTGTTCACTTCACATGACAGGATCATTTCTGTCTTATTATCATGTATTCAAACTCTCTCCTGCAGCAGAAAACCAGTGACTTCTTACAATGAGGTAATGATGGGGCTCTGACTCGGCCCTGGCTGGTGGAAAACCAAACAGGTTCTTAGGAAGAACAGGATTAGAACCAGCTGAGCACCAGCACCAGCACCAGCACCACACTAGAACTGGTGGAAAAGGGGTATGAGAGAAGGGCAGCCAGATTTAACATAGAGCTCACTGTGGTGAGTGAGGCCATTACAACTGGTCATGAACCTTAATGCACAATGATAAACAACATCCAAAGACTGTAAACAGACACGACATCACCATAGTCCAGCAGTGAAAGAAAGGTCACAGACACCAGAAATTTGCAGGCTCTAAGGGTGAAACATGACTTATTTCTATAGAACAAGCCTACTTTCCCCTGAGTTTGGGGACCGAGTTGGCAATGTGAGCTCTGGATGAGAGCTCACGCTGATCAATAAGAAAGGCTGGATATTTGTTATTTGACACGAGCTCGATGGGTTCACCCTGTGAAGTTAAAATTGAAGGGATATTCCCTGGTAACTGGCTTATGTTCAAGAACACCATCAATTTTGTATTATCCATGTTTAAGACAACTTTGAGCTTTTGCAGAGGAGATTGAATCAAATTAAAAGCAGACCACAAATAATAAAAAAACCTGAAGAACTGAAGATGAACAACAATAAATAACAGTGTCATTAGCATTAAAATGATAAGAGGCATTTGACATAATGTTACATAGGTCATTGATATAAACAGAAAATATGACAGGTCCTAAGACCGAACCTTGGTGCACACCTTTTGAGATTTCCAGAAAGGAAGAGGTAGAACCAGCCATATGTGCACATCGAAATCTACCATCCAGATAGTTGAAAAGCCAGGATACAGCCTGGTTGGATAGGACAATTTGCTGGAGAGCTCTTAAAGCAAAGAATGGTCAACAGTGTCAAATGCCTTGGACAAATCTTTAAAAAAGGTGCCACACAGTATTTCTTACTATCTAAGGCCTGGAAAATTCATTTAGAACCTTTAGACCAGCTGTGAATGTGCTGTGCTGCTCTCTGAACCCAAAATGAAATGAAGATAACATATTTGAATCTGAAAACTATTTTTGTTGGTCACTGAGTAACCTTTCAAACACTTTAGCTAGCATACACAATTTAGAAATAGGCCTATAATTGTTCACCTCAGAGGGTTCTTCTCCTTTTAGTCATGGGAGAACAAAGGCAGACTTCCATATCTTTGGTATGTGGTTAGTCATCAGACTTAAGATAAAAATATAAGAAAGCGGCTCTGCAATAAAATTTGCAGCCAATTCAATAAAAAAGACGGAAAGGTGCATGTTTATTTATCAAGCTAGAGAGTTCATTGAGGAAGTACGTCCAGGCCAGCTCAACATCATCAAGAAGAGAGACTCTGCTCCAATTTATAAGAGCTAGATCATGAAGAAAGGCTCGATCACTAAAGTTTTTTAAATCTTTCTTTACCAGTATTTGAGGTTTACTCCTTAGAATTTATGCATTTCTACGCCACAATGATCACCCAAGTCATTAGCAGAATCAACCACAATTCGAGAGCTTCACCATTAACTTAAATTGAATTGTTGCTGAAACAAATCATTGCACCCCTACAAAGTCAACAATTCTTTTTTACATCACTTGCCCAAAGTAAGATTGAATTTGACCAATTATTATACATGTTTTTATTTTACTTTACCCTGTTTCTACCTTGTGTCTAACCCAACCAATCATACTGTTGTATGATAAAAGAGGAGAGGATGAACTGATGCTGCCTATAAAGGTCTGTTTGAGAGTCACAGGGGTTTATTGTCCATTTCAATAAAATGCCACACACCCTGACAAGGGGCCAGTGTTTCATGGTGGGGGGTGGAAGATTTAGCTGTTTGAAATATAAATTCTGCTCTGCTGTTGTCGACAAAAGTAAGCAGCATTGTAGGTGTCACTGCACCCGATCAAACCCAGACGACATGAAGACTCTGGTTGCAGAAACAGGGGTTTTGTTCATGAAGAGGGGGTAGAGAGAGAGAGAGAAAGAGAGAGAGAGAGAGAGAGAGAGAGACAGAGAGAGAGAGACAGAGAGAGATGGTCACCAGAATAGATATGCAAAGGGGGAAAAAGGAAAAAAAATGGAGGACCTGCTGACTCACTGTAATCACAAGGCCAAGGCGCGCTGAGCTGCAGCTGCTCAGGGTACAGCTCCCCGTCTCCCCTTCACAAGGACAGACTGATTCTGCCCATCAAGTGTGAAGAGCTATCTGACTGAAGGTGGGAAATAAAATGTTGAAATTAAATCGTCTTGTGGCATGAAAGAGCCTCTCTTTCTCTGCGCTCACATCCAAGCACAGACAGAGTGATGCAACCAGAGGAAGGCACAAAACTGCCCATAGTTGTGTTAGTAACAACCCAAAAAAAAGATAAATCTGGATCAAACAGACTGCAACAGGGCTGCAACTGGCTGGGGAGGAGTCCCTCATTAGGAGAAGGAAAAAGGGATGGGACAACTGCAATCAAGTGTGGACTGTGAATGGAAAACGTGGACATATAATTACACATCTCAGAGTGGAAGAATGCTGGAGTCTGACCTATAACACGCTCTGACAGGACTGCAGTGACTGCAGCGCTCTGATTAGGCCTCATTTCATTACGGCTGCTGTGATCACTGTTGTTGGCTTTCAGACTGTGAGGCTGTCTTTACTCTTAAGATACATCAAACAAAGCTGGAATATCTATCATTCAACCGAATAATCCGCTGAGTGCTATATGTTCGTGGAGGAAACATGAACCCTTCTTTACGCTGGAAACTGTTTCTATCTCTAACCTGTCACTGACACCCTGCTCTTGCACATGCCTTTAAACTTTTGCAGTTGATTGTCACTTTAGCTTTGAAGTTCAAAAAATACAGTTGTGCTAAAAAGTTTACACCCCCCAGCAGAATTTCTGATTTTTTGGCCTTTCCTTGGAAAATATGAATGATAACACAAAAACCTTTCTGTCACTCATGGTTAGTGGTTGGGTGAAGACATTTAGTGGGAAAAAAATTGTTTACTCTTTTTAAATCATAATGACAACAGAAACTACCAGAATGACCCCGATCAAAAGTTTACACCCCCCTGTTTTTAATAGTGTGTATTTCCCTTTTTAACATCAATACATTTCTTTAGCACAACTGTAGTGTTTTGGATGGAGTTGACGTGGCTAAACAAACACTGAGCTTGCTCACTCACACACACACACACACACACACACACACACACACACACACACAGTGTAGTAGTGAAATTAAAGAATTTGCAGCCAACAATCAATACCACAGCACTGCCTATCAGTTCTAAATATCAAGTATTACTTTGAAGGCTTGTAAACAATGTCTAGCTTGTAAAAGGAAAGCTGTAAATACAATACTAACCCAAAGCGCTGCAGGCAATGTTTATACCCTCTGCGTCTTATTTCACCATTTTGTCTTCCATTCTTTCACATTAAAGAGGTGTAGTCCACACAGAGAATCCTCTTTCCTTAAAGCAGCACCCTGAAGCTTTACACGTCACACTCGGTGAACTCATCAGAGTACGACTCAGCCTTGAACAATACCTGTAAAGTTCTCCGTTGCTCTGCAGAGGCTTTCTCTCCTCTGTGACGATAACCTTCATTATATCAGTCTCTATTCTGACCCATCTCTTTAAATCTTAACCTTTCTTATTTTGTGCCGCGAAAGGATGGAACCGTGCTTTGAGATTTCAATTTGGTGTAATTCAGCAAGCTGCATGTGTGAGAGTGCAAACAGTTGTCATTCCTGTTACACCTGACAAGAAAATGTCTCAAAGTATAAACACGGGCTACATGCAACAGCCTGGCCATCATCAAATCTATTTAGTAATGCAGGGGGTGTCCAACAGGTTTCTCAAGAGTGAGCCAAGGCCAAGGTAGCTCGCTAAGCAAATGGGAAATGTAAAAACATAAGAGAAGAATAAGGAAAAAAATACAAAGAACCAATGCTAACTACAGCCCGACCGATTAATCAGCCCAATCGATTAATTGGGCCGATTATAGCCTGTCACAGATTAACTAACATCGGCCATTATGCAGCTGATGTATAAACTTTTTCTGTGTGGAGGTTGTGTCACTCCTGCTCCTGTGTGTCATCAAGGGTGTCAGTGCCTCCACCAAAGTACTCCACACCTTCACACAAGTCCTGGTCTTCTCTGCAGCTGAGTACTGCAGCCTGGAGCAGAAGCCCACACACCAAGACGGTAGATGTGTCCATCAACAATTCCCTTCAGATCTTGATCAGCAGCTGAAGGCCACCCCTGCGTTCCACCTACCAGTCCTTGCAGTAATCGCCCAAGCCAGCTGATGGCAAAAAGCAACCACTCTCATCTTGGCATGAAAAACCAAACAACACCACTGGCACATCCTACATGCCACAACTACACAGCCAGGTCCTCAGAGCAGACTTAAGTCCTGCTGTTCTTACAAGGTGGCAGCTCAAGAGCTGCTTACTTCCATCCCAGAGGCAATGTCTGTGAAGGTGTGGCTGGAGGTAGCCTGGCAGCAAAGGTGAGAGTCAGCAGGACGGACCCGCTCTCACCAGTACACCCCCACCCGGAGGATGGCGTTGAAGGAGAATTGCTTCATTGCCAACAATGGACTCTCCTCAACTGCCTTCACACAGGAATTGGATGCTTTGAGTCATACAGGTGGAAGTGGGGCCTGTCAGACATCACATCATCATAACCTGCCTCCTGTACAAGAGGGGGGCCTCTTCAGAAGGGGGTGGGGGGAAGGAGGCTGACTCAAGGGCATGGCTAAATGACAAAGAGCTGGATGTTTGATAATGATACAGGAAAGAAAAGAGGAAGGAGATACAATGTCAAACATGTCATTAAAGGAAAGCCAATACTATGGTCCTAACGTGTCCCCAGCACAAAGAAATAAAGGAACAAAATGAACTCAAAGTAGACTGCAACTTGTTTCATTGTGTGAAAGTAGTTCTCATCCAAAAACAGGTTGGAGGCTTCTGATTTATGCATTCTGTTCTTTCTGGTGTAGAGGGAAATGTGGTTGCCTTGTCGCAAAGGCAAATGTTATTGGTGCAACGGTCTTCTGCAGAGGCACCCCCCCCATTAATGATTACAGCCATTGTTGTGGTTTAAAAAACAGGGGTGGTTTAGCACAAATCAAAGGGACCACAACTGGACAGCTGAGCTTAGATTTATGTCCCTGATGACATGAGGACAAGTTTGCAGTGATGCAAGTGTTCAGGTGAATTTAGACAAGAAACAGATGAGTCCACTGACCTGTGGCATGGTTCTGTATCATCACTGTTAGATGAAGGTGACCCCACACAATGATGTTGCACTTGGTGCCTGTGCCAAGAGCTGCAATATATACATACAAAACGACCAGGCCTCTCCTGAGACAGAGAAATAGCCTCTCCTACGACTCTGCGTCATAAAGAGACGATACAAACTGATCTTTTCCCAATGAAGAGGTCGTAAAAGTTGAGTTAACCTGAAAGTGCAAGTAATGATTGCCTCAAATGAGACAGAGGAGCAGAGGGCTGCTTCAGCTTCACTGGATGCCTCATACGTGCTCATTTGAATTGCAAATGGTGGTCGGCAGCATGCCGGGCTCAGAAATCGCAGCGGCACCCTGAGGCATCTGAGCTCACGCACAAAGACTGGAGTAAGACTTTGTGCACATATACACTGAGGTAAATAGAAGAGAGCTCTACAGCTTCACCTCCATGTGTCTAAAATCAGATTGATGTCAGGCTGATACGTAAACACTGGAGAAAGTGTTCCTGGTGCTGCCAAGACAAGATGAAGAGGTGGCTCTCTTGCAGTTACTGTGAAGAAGAAGAAGCGTCAGGTGATACTCAGCAGGAGGTGGGCTGGCAGACTGAGGAGTGTGTCCCATGTTAAAGGCATGTGCTGTGTGACACTCAGCGAGCTGCGGCTGACAGGATGTGAGGCTCTGAGGAATGTGTGCCAGAGTACCGCCAGCCCACCTGTGAGGCTGCAGAGAGCAGGCCAGAACCTGCACCCCTGCAACAACACCACCAGCCTGTTAGAAAACAGAGTAATGAGCTCGGTGTAGCAGAATTCACAGAGTTTGAACCTCATCTGTTTCCATCTGACCTGAGTGTTTTGTGAAAAATGCCAACAATTGTTGTAGATATTTCTGAGTGTGTGGGAGTAATGCCCAGATGAATTATGGGCAATTGTAGCTTGGATTTGCTTCTATCTAAAACTAGCTACATTTCAAAACAGCAATCCAGCAATCTCTCATCCAAAAATGAGAAATTCTGCACACTAACTCAGAGGGTGGCTGCAGGGCACTGTGGTACATGTGCTCTCTACCAAGGGAGACCATAGTTTTCAGTTCAGTGAAACATGCACAGGGGAATTTATTGCTTTAAATGGCTCCATTTACCATGATTCAACATACATATGAAAACCAGCCTGTAGGTGCCACTGAGTTTGGGTGCTTCAGCTGTTTGCAGGAAAACAGTCTGGAGTCTTTCAAGATTTATCATTTAGCAAATGAATCAAAGTAAAGACTTGGATGACTGTGATATGGTGGTGGTGGGGTGTGTGTGTGTGTGTGTGTGTGTGTGGGGGGGGGGGGGGCTAAAGTGCCCTATTTAGGGGCAAAGTACCCTACCCCTTGGGAGCTAAAAGTGCTAAAGAGCCCTCCTCTCTCCGGAGCCAAAATGAGCTGAAGGGCCCCTTTAGAACCCAAAAACCTGCTACACTGCCCTCCTTGTTGCCCAACACCTGCTAAAGTGCCATCTTGAGAGTCAAAACACACACTAGAGTGCCCTCTTGGGTGCCAAAATAAGCCAAATGCCCTTGTGTTTACTGAGGTGCACTCACTGGTGCCTAAATTGCACTGAGGTACCTTCTTGGGAGCCAAAGCATGTGCAAAGGTGCCCTCTTGACAGCCAAATTAGTCTTTAGTGCCCTCCTTAGGACCTAAATGCTTGCTTAAGTGCCTGCCTTGGTTTGTAATTGGTGCTATAGTGCTTTTATTGGATTTAAAACAAATGCCTCTGTGCCCTATTGGGAGACTAAATACTGCCATCTCTGCCTTTGTTTTCTTCTTTTCTTTGCCCCTGCCCTCCATATTGCCTGTGCATGCTGTTTGATGACACACATTGAAGGTAAAATACAAAGCAGGTAACCGACACAGATGAGTCAGAGCAAAGCATCATGGGATTGAGGCCAACACGTGCAGATGTGAAACATTCCTCTTCCATACTTTATGTAATTCCACAAACTGGTGAAACCATGGGGCCAAAGGTGAGCTCATTTCCACACACGGACCTGCCTGAACACGCAGCCAGAAACAGAAACAGGCAGAGTGCTGCTTCACCTCAAATGTCTCCACTGTAGCTGCAGCCCACGCTAACAACATGGACTTATCTCTGAAGAACTATGGCAGATAGGAAGGACAAAAAGGCCAAAATGTGTGAGCTAGAGTTAACTCCTGTTTGTTTTCAAAGCTAATTCAAGCAGCCTGTGTGGACAGAGTGTTGATGACAGGGTGTGACACTGTGTGTGTGTGTGTGTGTGTGTGTGTGTGTGTGTGTGAC
Source organism: Thalassoma bifasciatum (assembly GCA_008086565.1). Classification (NCBI taxonomy): domain Eukaryota; kingdom Metazoa; phylum Chordata; class Actinopteri; order Labriformes; family Labridae; genus Thalassoma; species Thalassoma bifasciatum. The sequence goes on from RPOG01001906.1 coordinate 50,516, forward strand.
TGTCAGTGTGGCTGTTGCATAATTAGTGATGGGTGTGTTGGAGGATTCACTGACTGAGCCAACTGCAGATCCAGTTTGTCTCAAAGGCTGAAACTCAAAGTACAACAAGCAGAAAACAGCTGATCTCTGAGGCAGAACAGAAGTTTGAAGGAGGTGAAAAATACAACATGAGTGTCAGAGCAGACGGTGACAACATCATGCACTGGATGTCCACAGCTCCAGGCAGCAGAGGGGGGGGGTCTAACTGCCAGGTTGCAGGTGGGATGTCAACACTAACTGAGGCATTGGGCCCAAAACGAAGCTACAACACGCTCCTGCTCCAATCAACAAAGAATTACATCCAGCAGCGCAGGACGGCGGCGAGGAGGCAAAGTCCATTCGCATTTAAAACAATGATCTTGAATAAATATTCTGTACTAATGCAGCTTTAAGCACAAAGAGCATCAAACAAAGCTCCGCATTCATTGACGAACGGTGCGTAAAAAGGGGAAAGATCTCGAAAGCGTTTCAGCTCGACATTCAACAAATCGCTCAACACAACAAGCCCGAGCTCACACCGACGTGAAGAACCCGGCAGAGGGAAATTCGGAATATTTCAACATACCCTCCTGTCAGACAGGCATCCAGGGGAGAAGCATGGATGGTGCGCACCAGGGTAGAGAGTCCTGCTCCGGCCGCCGCTCCGCCTTTATCCCCGGCTACAGGCAAAGGGAGTGTGTCGGTGTTTTGCCGGTGAAAAGCGTAATGAGAGAAGGAGGAGGAAGAGAGAGCAAGAGGGAGGGACGCTGTCAGATGCAGGAGTCAGGAGGGAGACACACACACGTACACTCGCACACAAGTACAGTCAGACAGTGTGTGTGTGTGTGTGTGTGTGTGTGTGTGTGTGTGTGTGTGTGTGTTCAGGGTGAATGCGTAGAGACGGACACGGCTTGTGTCATTCCTGCAGAAATATCCGCCTCTGTCAACAAGTCCTCAAATCTAAACACACAGGCGGAAATCAGCCAACAAGGTGACATAATCCCACATTGTTTCCACTGCAGCCGCATTCATGGAGCCTACGTGTCAGTGATGCTGTCAGGAAAGAGAGAGAGAGAGAATGAGGCAGCGCAATGAGAAGGAGAGAGTCCGCAGAATCAAAGTGTGTCTAAATCTGTGGGAGAGGATTCTTGTTTGATTCTCCTTTTTTCTCCATTCCCTCTTTGCATTAACACATTTCAAGCCCCAGCAGCACATGAGAGAAGCTGCTGCTGTTTCTTGCCGTGTCGTCAGGATGGCGCAATCTCTCTGATTCCATCACTTGGTCCAGTGCTTGGTCCGGTGCTAACAACACGCAGTCTTATCCCCCCCCCCACCTTTGCATACAGAGAGGGAACATGTGAGCACAAAGGGTATGTGGAGGAGCCACTGTTTCTCAGGAAGAATGGGAACTCTCACATGAAAAGCAGTTATGAAAAGCAGAGGTATCAGTTCCCCATCCTGCAGGTGCCCATTAGGGGGGTGGGGGGGGGTAGAGCACTGATAAGAGCAGCTGCTGATCTGATCAATCATTGCAGGGCTTGTATGCAAAGCTGCAGTTTATCCAAGATTCAGAGGCTGTTCTGGAGTTCTCTGGGCCCCTAGGCAAAAATTCACAAGGGGCCCCTCCAACTCGTGTCCATCAGCTTTATATCACCTGTTCTACCCAATCTGTTCAAAGTACTTTCCAGTAATGATAATCCTATTTCAAAAATGAATGAAGTGTTCAAACCTTGCATACATACAAAATCATGTTATGATCTATTTTATTTTAAATATTAATTGAGATGGCATTAAAGTAGATGTATAAAAATAAAATCTATCATGTGGCACTTTCTGTTGGGAGGTGGCTGTCCCAACCCCCAACTCTCAAATTTCAATTCGTGAAAGTGACATTTAAATGATTTTTGTCTGTTTTCTAAAAAAAACTCTGTCTGAATAGATCCTCTGAATAGATCCTTTGAACTTCTCTAAAGGGAATACTGTGAATATATCCAGTTGTTTTTACAGAAAACATTGCAGCAATGGAGAAAATATACCTTTTAACCTGGTAAAATCAAAAGCTATTTTTTGCTGAATTTTCATGACCACAATGTTATTTGTACTATTTGTTGTTTTCCAATTAAGTTGTTTACAATTTACCATATGTTTTACAGGAGTTCCCTGGCATCCACAGCTGCCAGTTTTTTCAGTAAGGATAGGATTTTTTTGCAGTGCAATATTTGTAGTTTCATAGGGTATCATATTCTTAACATCATGCTCCTGTAAAAGTTGAGGTTTTTGTTGCACCTCGGTCAATGGGTTTGGACGGAAAATTTCAATGCACCCAACCAAAGTGACTGCAGTTTTATCCCCAAAAATACCACAAGATTTAAGGTTTTCTGACATTTTGGTCATAACATTACATTCTTCTAAAACGCCTGTTTTTTGTTTGTTTTTGTTTTGTTTTGTTTCACGGTAGAACATTTTCTATTTAGCATGTTTTTACAGTTAAAGTCAAAGTTTTCTCCAGTCTCACAAATGACTGTTATTTAAAGTATTTTGATGTAAAAGAAAATGTTTGGTTTTACGTCCTGAATTGTTGCTTTTTGACAGTGTTTTGCTGTATTTTTGGCTGAATTATGACAGTGTGGTTTGAAAGATTACACCATCACTTTTCACCCTCCTGTGATCTCACAGCTGTCTGTCATGAAGTGCAGCTGATAGACGGGTCGAGCAGTGGGAGTTGCAGATGATGGGACAAAAAAGAGAAGAAGAGAAAGTGATAATGAACGATTCAGTAAAATCACTTAAACAACACCTTCTGAGGGAAGAACATGAGGAGAAGTTTGATGTGAACGAGCACAGACCTGATCAGTCAGACATCACAACCAACTGACAACCAATGGACAACTGACAGTCCATGATAGTTTTGTTTTCATTTATGTAAATTCACCAGTGTCATACCTCAGTACATGTTTGCTTCCTTCTTGGTACAAGTTTACTTTGGAGATACAGCTGTGGTGATTGCTCTGAACGATAAAAAAAAAAAAAAATTGAAAAAGTGGTGACAATTGTACCACTGTGTGTACTTTTCATTGACTAAATGCGCACTAGAACACGTTCACCTTTTGTTCAGAATCAGCTGCTTATCACAAGAAACCGACACGACTTCATTCTCATTCATCCAGCAGCTCCACAGTGATTCACTCAGACGGACGCTCAGCATCTCTGGGGCTCAGTAGAGACGCACCGAGTGGGTTCATGCACTCCACTACTACAGTATCTAAAGTTCTTGACAATCGATTCTATGACTTAGCTCTCTTAGCTTGACAGCAAAGTTTAGCTGGACAAAACTTTCATTTGATAGCTGAAGAAAAACTATTGTCCACGTTAGTTATTTTTGTTGAAGGTATCTTAAACTGCAGGACTCAACTGGAGTAGGACAGACAGAGCTGTCCCAAACTAAATGGACTTCTGCAGGCTGTTATATGCACTGCTGACTACTAACATGATGTCTTTTTCGCCCTTTGTCTTTTTGTTTGTCTCTTACTGCTAGATGAGTAGGTTTCCTCATTTTCAAAGACCTTCAGTAGTTTTTGTAAGCCACACAACAACTTGATACGAGAGGACGACGTGAGTGTGGGGCGTCTTACGAGACTTCTGCAGAGCAGACGTGCTCTTTTAACCTGGCAGAGCAGATGGACCTGCCTGTTTCATTTTCTGAAATCCTGCAGATCCATCTTGACAAGATCCAATGACAGACGACTTCACCCGGCAGAAAAGTTGTTGACCCAATCAGAGAAGAGAGCAGAAGCTGCTGACACGATGACAACGGGAAGCGTCTGAATTTTTGAAAACAATGGCGGCATATGAAGCGATCTCCATGGACACAGCAATATCTACAGTTATAAAAGAAATAGACTCAATGAGCCTCATACACAAACAGTGTGTACGAACGTTTACACACAAATATGTGATTCATCAATATTTTCTGACTTGAATTTCATCCTACTTGATCAGCTTTGTAAAAACTGAAAACAGAGACTCTTTTAACTAAAAGCATCACATTTGAAGACTACTCTCAGTGAAAGAAAAATGCCTTAAATAGAATTCATTGATAAAACTGTGCATTGGCTAAATTTATTAAATAATCATGAAACTGACACATTTTCACCCTCATCATATTTATAATATTGAATCTGAAATTAAATTCTTAGCTTACATTCAAAAAAGAATGTGCATATCAAAATGTCAATTTTTTTTATGTTGGATGAATCGTCAACTGCAGTGTCATAAAGTTGTGCAAACTGAATGAATATTTAAAATAACTGGCTTATTCTTATGATTTTCAAGATTTTCTGTGTAAATGACGCACACACAGCTGAGCTGTTCACTCAGATTTATTTATTTGTTTGCAAAAATATCCAGCAGCTGTTTTAATGTGTGGTTTGTGTTAAAGATGCCCGGTACCTTCTCCCTCACAGCACCAGGAGAGTCAGCTGATCATTTATCACCTCTCCGGTCAGGACGCGCTTGTGCCGTCGAGACTCTCAGTGAAGAATCGGGAGATCGAGCTGTGTGGTTGACGCTGACAATGCGGACGTAAAGGAAGACTGCTCCTCCTCCTGAACCTCTGAACAGATGTCCTTATACAGATGAATGGAGGCGTGGTTTATGCTGATTTCAGGTAACGGGAACGCGCCTGTGGATTTAGAATGATTCTGATTCACTAATATACTCACGATGGTGCAAACAAAAATGGCTGGTACGCACGTCATGAATCATAGGGTGTGTTTTCTTATTTTGTGCGGGGAGTAAGATCATTTCTACGCATTTATTAGTGAATGAGGGCCAATGTGTTCCTCAAAAGAAGAACAGAGAACATCACTTTAAGTCTTTCTGACAGAGAACAATGTTTCTGCTCTTCTCCTGACCGGCTCTGGTGTCAGGTTACACGTCTGCTCCGTCACCGTGGATTGATGTGGATTGGTCTGTGATGAGTGTGTCGAGCAGAACCGTCGTCCAATCACCAGCTGCTGTATTTTTTGAAGGACCCGCCTCTGAAAACTCATTTTAACGGCCCTTCCCCAGATGGAGTAGTGAAATATCTTTGTGGTGAATATATGGAACTGTCTGTCTGGAGAGTCAGGTTAACACTCATTACAAACTCTCTTCATTGTCACTGCTCTATAGTGACTCAAAGTTGGTCAGCTCCCTGGGGCCCCCTTTTAGCCTGGGGCCTCAAGCACATGCCTGCCCTGCCTGTTGGCATGCACACCTCTGCCAAGATTTACAGAAACACTGAAATAACTACTCCTGCCCTCTGAGACAAGCAGAAACATAGCTTGAAGCAAGATTGCTAACAGTCATTTTTAATGTTTTTCATGGACATGCAATTTTCATGAATCTTCAGATCCATCGGATCATTCGAAACATGATGAAAGCTAAAAATAGATGGAAGTCAGCACCCTGACAGTGTTGTAGATAACAGGCTGATCTGTAGCATGTAAACATGTTTCCTCTGCTCATTAAATCAGCCTGACCTCTCTTGCTTTCTCTGCACATTACCATTTGTCCTGTGATTTGCAACCCATGTGCAGGTTAAGATATTTTCTCCCCTCAGGCTTCCATCACTGACAGAGTGCATGGATAAAATTGTGCTTTAGCCTCTAAGTCCATGACAAATGTTTTTCGTTTAGAATGAGAAATCCAGATTTTAGATCTCAGTGAGACAGCATGGCTGCTTTTTATGCTATAATTGTGTGGCTTCTGCTTTCTGGGCAGCGCAGCATCTAAGTCTGAAAGCTCTTCTGCCCCCAAGGACAGACAGTACAAGGGAGAGTGTCAAACCCATGGCTGTTCCTATTCTGCTCAGAATGTGAGTTAACCCTCTGAATCCCAAGCAGAACTGAGTGAAGTCCTGGACCCCTCTAGATTCAAAATAGGGAATTAGCGTACACAACACACTTTCAGGTTCCCTCAAGGAGAAATATTGGTGGTGGTGCTACATTCAAAGAACAAACAAATTTGGTGCTTTTAATTTTTTTGTTTTGTTTTGTTGTACTTTTATTGACTGTGATTTCATTGATCACCGCACAATGAAATCCTTCACCTCTTTGGGATCAGGACAACCATGGCTGAAAGGAGATATAAATGACCAATATCTCCTAAACAGTACGGCATCAATCTGAAAACAGTTTCTGTTGATAATGAGACGAGGTGCTGAGCAACTTTAAGCTGAATTTGGCACCTGTAAGACAACAGCATGTGAAGCAGAATTCAAAGGACTTTTAAAACGTGATTACAGGGTTTATCAACACGCTGGTCAAAGACACAGTCATGGACTGAAGTATTGGCGCCCCTAGAAATTTTTCCATGTTTTTGGTATAAATGGGTTTATTTCCTTGATGTGCATTGGAAAAACAAAAAACAAGAGGAAATAGACATAAAATTGACACAATTTTACACACAACACTAAAATTGGGCTGGGCGAAATTGATGGACCCTTTTAGAATTGTGGGTAAATCATTTAATTTCAAGCAGGTGATGCTTGTTTAAACTCAGCTGTGGTGAGTAACAGGTGCTGATAATATAGAAATCACACCTGACACCAGTTAGAATGTATAAAAGTTGACTCAACCTTTGTGTTGTGAGTCTTTGTGTTTCACACCAAGAAGAAGAGAAGAGAAAGAAGAGCTGAGGAGTGTCTGAGGACTTAAGACACAAAATTGTTGAAAAAATAAACTTCAGAACTTTGTCTCCAACCATTTCTTGGTGCTGTTTGAGGTATTTTTTGGATCATTGTTCTGCTGGAACACCCATGACCTCTGACATAGACCCAGGCTGTTTTCCAAACCCCCTACTACACTAGCAGTGCCGACTACTTCGGCTGAAATTCAGTATGTAGTAGGCAGTATGCGAAAACTTGTGAGATCTGTAGTATACTACAAGTTCCCGGATGTCCTACTGATCTGGTAAAAGTTTCTCAGTCTGCAATAAATCAGCTCAACTACAACACAACAACAAAAATGTGAAACGGTCCCAGAGATAAAAGTGAAGTGACAGGAAAGAAACAGCGGTAAATCTGCTCACTTCATCATGAAACTCGACAAATGAAAATGGTTTAAGTATTTTCGGGGATTTAGTAAATAGTGAAAAATAAAATGTGATTGTCGGATGCTGGGTAATGAGGACGCAGTTTTTACACCAGCTGGAAAAATAAAAAGTCAGTTGGTTTCAGATTTATTTTCAATACATGATAACTTTTGGTGCAAGATTAAAAATCAAATATGGTGATTTTACTTTAATAAACTTTTATATCTTTACAAATTTGATAAAATCAGGACTCTAATCTCTCCCTGAATTTGTTTTTTTCTAATTAAATCAAAAATGTTCCTTGAACCACTAAAGATAATGAAAAAAAAAAACATAAAAATTCTCAAAAAAAATGTACAACTTCCTTCACATGCTTAATTTCATTTATTTATTTTCCTTTGTATCTCATTGACATCTAATTTAACTTATCTACTTTTATTGCTCCTGTAACTTCACCACTGATTGATGTGGTGAATTAATGACTGAAATGTACTCATGGATTTATTTATGATAAAGTTAAACATAAGAAAAAAAATCCATCAGCTCCACTTCCTGAAACAGAAATCCAGAGTAGTATACGACTAAACAGGTCCAACAAAACAGTCATACTACAGACTACATGTAGTATGACAGTGAGGAATGCAAAAGTAAAGCTAATGATTTTTTTTCTTGACTTATTTGTATAATTTATTATTATTAAGTTATACTAGGGCAACTTAATAAATATTGAATCAATAAATTCTCCAGAAAGAAACCTCTAAAGTTTGAAGGAAAATGTTGGAATTTTCAGGTTTGAAAAGTCTTAAATTTATCGCACAGAACAGGATTAAAACACAGACGTCCTCTGTAGATGTTACAAATGATTATAGGTCCAAACGCTTTAAACTGCATTAGTTTAACCAGGAGACCTCTGATCTTTGTAATAACTGCAGAGGACGTCTGTGTTTAAATGTGGATGTTGCAGCAAAATTAATCATATTTGATTTTTAATATTATACCATATGTTATCCATTGAAAATAATCTGGATTGGATTGACTTTTTATTTTTAGCGATGATGGAAAAGCTGTTTCTGATAATGCAGGTATGATTTCAAACATGTTAATAGGATAATGATAAAATATACCATGTAAGTTCCCCACTTAAAAGATGTTTTAGGGTTTTACACTTGAATTCTTCCACTGCTTCGCCCAAACTTTCTCCAGTTTCTGTCATTTTTAATTCAGACCTGCGGCCAGGCACTTTGCATTGTGGGAAATGGTATGCCAGGTAGACTGGTCTGATACATACTGAAAAAATTTCCTGGATCAGTAGGTCATCCGGGTAGCTTTGGCATACTGCAGCTTTTCGCAATTGTTTGCAAACTGCATACTGCATTTTGGGCAAATCAGTACATACTGCTAGTAAAGTATGTGAATTTGCAAACAGCCAAAGGCTCACAACACAAAGGTTGAGTCAACTTTTCTACATTCTAACTGGTGTCAGGTGTGATTTCTATATTACCAGCACCTGTTACTCACCACAGCTGAGTTTAAACAAGAATCACCTGCTTGAAATTAAATGATTTACCCACAATTCTAAAAGGGTGCCAACAACAGTGTTCAGCCCAATTGTAGTGTTTTGGGTAAAATTGTGTCAATTTAATTTAAACTATTGTGTCAATAATTTTAGGGAGAATTGGTGTATTTTCTGGAAACATTTCTAGGGACGCCAATACTTTCATCCATGACTGTATGTCCTTAAAATTCTCACATTTTCTTTGTCCTGTTTACACACGTAGCCAACGTTACCTGTGTAAATGACAGTCATTTGAAGTGAAGTAGTGGTTTGATCCTGCTTGTGTCAGCAGGCCTGTATGAACAGTGCACTATGCCAGTCAGTGCTGCAGTACTCAAGGCTGCTCTGGCTCTGAAGACCACATTTCTTGGTCGTTGTTCCGTCTTAGACTCGAGCAAATGTACTTAGTCTGGACTCTGGTTTTTCCATCAAGACTGGTCAAAACCAGCACTGATCTGTTATTCTTCAACTTCATTAATATGATAATAATTTCAGAATCAGCACCAGAAATTATTCACCCCAGGAGAGGCACATGTCAGTAATTTAATAGTTAATTAATTGAAATGCAATAATTCATTTTTTACTGAACTATTGTTGAATCTAATTTCTGGGCTCACTTGTGACTAGTTGCATCTGTTACCTTAATATAAGGGGGGGGGGGTGTGACCCCATTTCTACTGCATAATTTCTCATCCTAGGTCTCCTAATTCTAAGACATTTAACCATGAAAAAATGATGAAAAGAGGAGTCCAAATCAGCAGGAGAGTCCATTCAGCTTGAATCCATGAAAAACTTTATTCAAGTCCAGCCATCTTTAACAAAGCTTCTGAGTTGAGAGATTTGCAGCACGTTAGATATTCTGTGCCAACTGATAAAACTAAACAACATGAACAACGACTAAAAAGAAATCTTGCATCTCCTAAAAACCTTTCCCAAAAATCCCAACAAACTCCTCCCCAAACCTCCTAACAATACTCTGACCTAAAACCAAGCGGCAACCTCCGGTCTGAAAAAATGAGACAACGCGGAAGTGCTAAAAAGCTGCTGTTCCTCCAGTGACTGCTTGAGGTCAGATACCACCTGATCAATGAGGAGGGTTAAAGATTATATCTGGTATTATATCTTACAATGGAGTGTCCATGAAGTCAAATGAACATCAGCAAATTGACAGTGTGAACCTGGAATTTAGAGAATTTCTCAGGATCTGTTAGGATTTTCAGAATTTGTTCAGGTTTAACTGTTCAGAGCTGTTCCCTGCAATCTTCAGTGTCCAGAAAGCTGTTGGTCAGTTCATGTCCTTCAAATATCATGGAGACATAGGGAGCTTGTCCCCAGTTACCAGGCAGGTTTAAGTTGACCTGCAATGTCCTGTGTAACCTGTAGGCTCTGTAAAGACCACAGTCTCTAAAGGATGTGCAAAACAACAGGTTTGTTTATGGCCCTGTTTACTCCAGGGGCCTGTTGCACAAAACTAGGATAAGGGATTAAGCCGGGATATCTTGGGTATCCTGGCTCAACTTATCCTTGATCCGGTTGCACAAAACTTGGATAGTGGGAAGTGGAATATTTTATGACCTAAGTTACCATGGAGATTTATCCTGAGGAGTTAGCCTGCTCCAGACCAGGATAAGTTCCAGGATTTATTTAATCTCATCCCTCATCTCAGTCAGTAGCTACTACAAATCTGAGCCAGTAGTTATTTCAATGTCCACTACACAATGTTTTCACATTCTACTAGACCCACTGTCATCATCTAAACATTTATGATCAATAATTTATTTACTTATTCACTTTATAAATAAATCAGTAAAAATACACAGTGAAGTGTAACTTGGTGTTCTTTTATTGAATAAGAATAAATCAAAGCAAGTAAACCATCATTTCTTTTCAAAACTGAACTCACAAAGTGAAACTACAAGACAGAAAGCACAAATTTAAAGCATATTACAGAACATAAGGATAATTACACATTCAAATGTCTGTGTATAATACATCCACGTCTTCACATTGAAATAAATGCAGGACAAATCCACACACAAATGAACAGACAAATAAATAATGCTGTAGCCTCCCTGCTTACACACAGTAAACAACACAAACATCATGAGAGGCCAAATCGATTTAGATTGGACTAAACATATCTGACTAAATTCAAAAGATGCTTGGTAAGTAAAATAATGTAACACGTACTGGTCCCTGACCATCGACCACTGTGGTCATCAGAGAGGAGACAGGATTGTCTCAGTCCATGTGTGATGGTGCTCTGGGGGTCCTCCCCTTCTTCAGGTAGACCACACTGAGTAGGACGGCACAGGCCACAGCGATGTCACAGTGATGTCATATGCCCTTACGGGGCTGACCCCTAAGTTTTGAAGATGGTGAGCGTGCCTTTGGGGGGTCAAAGGTCATTTCAGCCATGGCCCTCGTCCTGGTCTGATTGTAGGTCTGCTGTGATTCCTGGGGTCTGTGAAGGGTGTCAGTAGAAAAGACTGGCAGGTTTACCCCCCTGTTCTCCAGGAACACACCAGAAAGTTCTCCTGTCAATGCAAAATCTCGTCATCACAACCTCAGGATAGAGTGACAGACATGACACAGCCATGATGTAAAAAGTGATTATTCACAGAGGTTGTTTGGCTCAATATGTGACAGGTGCTGGTAGATTCTAGAGATCTGAGAGACTCAGGAGTCATGGACCTGATGAGACAGTCACCATGGCAGACATCTGCAAGTATAAGATAAAGACTATTTAAATCAGTTCACATCACAAACAGTGCACAGAGTTCATCAAAATCAAAAAGTCATGTTCACCTGAACATTAATGTGAAAGTATCAAAAGGATTTTCTTTTCACAAAAAATCCTTCAGGGACACATGAGGGGGATTTTCTCTATCTATCTATTGATCTATCTATCTATCTATATTATACGGGTGTGTGTGTGTGTGTGTGTGTGTGTGCGCGCACATATGTATGTGTGCGTGGTGCTAATTAAACAGCATTAGGAGCAAAGATACGATTTGACAATCTGATGAAACAGTATATTTCACTCATATCTGTTGTCAGTTCCACTCAAAATTTAAACTCATTCACAATCAGAGAAACACCAGGAGACAGCAGGCTGAAGAACGTGACAGCTGGCATCTATATGTAAGGTTATGTGAGAATTGCCTTTAGTAAGGACAAACTGCTTACTTTTACCAAAACATCCACAACACTGTTCCTGATTAATTAATGTTGTGATTTGACTTCAAAAATTTAGCGTTAGCTCACTGATTGTTCTGCCTCCTTAGAAATCTTTTCCAGTGTTTTATGTGTCAGACACCTGCAGAAAATGGGACAAAAACCTCTGAACGATGACTTTTGGCCTCACTCACCTGGTAAATAAACATCTGGTTTTCAGATATCTAAGATAATTCTGCACTTATCAGTGCATTTTAAATAAATACAGGGAAATCTTTTTTTTTCCAGGAATTTAGGTAAAGAAATTTGTTGAGATGATTAATTTTTTCATGTTGTGTTTTGAAAGATTTGAAGACACTTTCTGTCAAATGTTTTCAAAAGAAAACTCGATTAAAGAGATGAAGCTCTTCAACTGTTCTACTTGTCATGGTTTTTAAAATGGATTTTCCTGATCTTGGACTCTCCTTGGTCTCAGCTTTTCTTGATCTAGGTTTTGACTCTTAAAAGTTTTGGTCTTGTCTTGGTCATGGTGCATTCTGGTCTCAGGAAAGGTCTTGGTCTTGGATGTTGTGGTCTTGAGTACAACACTATTGCCAATGAAATAAAACCCTTTGAGTTATTACGAATTGAGCCATGTTTTTATGCTTTCTCAACACACACGCAGCTCTTTGAATAGACAGGAAAATCTTTCAGTTTAAAAAAAGACTTTTCATGACCAAGCATCTCCACAATCTGCAGCAGGAAACAACAGACCTGAGGCCTGTACTACGAAGCTGGATGAACTCATCCTGGATCTCTTTCTGTACCCTGGATTGATTTAACCAGACATTTACAGTCTGGATCATCTGGACTACGAAGCTGGATACCAACTCACTGAGTCAATCCAGGATTTTCAGTCTGGATCAGAGCGCGCTCACATTAAAGAGGAGGAGTTTACAGCGTCTGACCAATCACAAACACAGAGAAACAGGAGAAACCAGGCAGGACAGCCTACTTTACTGTGGAGGAGCAGATAATTATTCTTCAAAAATAATTACCAAATAAAATATTCTTCACACACATCATCCAGAAAAAGAGCGACTGTTACTGCAGCAAAAATCAGGAAGGAATGCTGCAGAAAATCACGACTGTGTTAATGAGTAATTTCGGTAGATTATAATATTTAATCACTGGACAGTATACTCTGATCATTAATTTCACTTTATTACAGTGCAGAGATTTGGGGCAGAGCTCTTCCTCAGTTTTCTTCCTTTGTTTTTTATATTTTAAGTTGAGTTCTTTTGAGAATCAGCTCCTGTGTGAGCACTTTTTTATTGGAATATTAATTTCTCACTTTGACGGTGTGAGTAGTTGTGGATCCATGTTTCAGTTACACCACGACCATTATTATAAACCTCATTATTTCAGATGAACCAGACTGTGACGTGTTACATTTGTAACATGTGACTCAATAAGTCGACAGATGTAACTGAGTCCAAATCTGTATCTTTGGCTGAATATTCTCCAAATTAATTCAAGCACATCATCCAGGACAAAAGCAACACTGTTTCCACAGTTAGTGCGTAATTTTGAGAGATTCTACAAAGTTATATCATGGAACAACATAAACAGATAGAACTCTGATCATAATTTCACTTTATTACGCACAGAGGTTTGGAGCAGAGCTCTCCCTCAGCGTGAGCGCGTCCTCACAGTGACGGTGTAAAAAGTAGTTGTACGTATCCATAAATTCAGGTTTCTGCAGTTAAACTGTGTGAATTATTATAAACCTCAATATTTCAGATGTGTGTAACAGCAGTGCTTTACATTTGTAACACATGACTCCATCAGCTGACAAACGCAGTTTATCCAATGAAAATCTGTATTTTATATAGGATGTAATCGGGACATCAAAAGGATTATATTCCTCCCTAAAAACTCTCCCTCTCCTGAGCGATACGCGCACCAACTCCAACAGGATCGTCTAAGAACAGGCAGGTCATTTTCTAAGAGAGCTGATTGGTCAGGAGGTGGAGCTTTTGTCCTCGTTGATCTCTGATCCAGATCTTAATCTGCTCTGGAGCAGGTTAGCCGTTCAGCATCAGTTACCATGGAGATTTGTTAGGGTAAGAAGTGAACCGGAGTCGTAGGACGGAAAATCCAGAGTTAATCCTGAAGTTATCTCGATAAGAGAAAATCCGGCTTAGTAGTACAGGCCTCAGGTGACTCTTTAAAGCAGCACAAATGATAAAAATTAATATTCATTGCTAACCAGACTCAAACACTTAAACAAACTGGTCAGGCCACAACATCATCTCTGAAATCAACTGAGTCAGCTCAGACACAGGAGTCAGCTCTAGTTTGTGTCAGACAGGAACTCTTCTGGACAGGATTCATCCTGGATGCTGTTTGTAAAGTAAAGAGTAACATTGAACTTTTCTCCATGAACCCTTGATTCTCTCAATGTTGGGGGGGGTTCTATTTCCCACCCACACTTCTTGCAGTCTGAGCACTCTTGTGTATTGATTTGACAGTATCAGGGACTTTTCTGGGATCCAGCTGTTGAGCGGTGGTGTGTAGCTTATTGGATAACATCTCATGGATCTGTGACGGACACACTCAGAGCACAGTGAGTCACTCCCTGCGACAAAGCAAACTTTCAACGATCCGTCCACCAACAGCTACCAACATATTAAACCTTTGGAAAGACACACTTCAGGCTAACTCTGCTCACAAGTTATGTTGGTGTTTATTTGGATGTAGTCTCAGGTTAAACCATATGTCCAGCTCCTGTTTCCACCATTTCTACGAAATAAATCACAGAAATTCTTTTCAGCAAAGAAAATCAAAGATCTCTCTTCTCACTGCCAAATGTCATCAGCCAGTGTGGCGTTGTCATAGAGACCTCAGTGTGCCATAAATCAATCCAGCCCCGTCCAACCTGATTGGGAAGCTGGAAAAAGAATTCAGAATATTTTAGCACCAATGACCTCATTTTAAGTTGTGTAGCATGATCAGGCAAATATCTCCATGTGAGACTCTTTCAAAATCACTCAATAAAGTCCTCCTAGTCCCTTTAAAGAAATAATTACCACATTTAGTTTATTTTTATGCTACCGTAAAACACCAAATAATGGTAGTAATTTAAATAATTTAATATAATAATCATTTATTTGTTCGAAGCACTGCACAGACCAGGCGGCTGTTTGAGGCAGGAGTTTCATTCTTTTCTCACAAAAATCTTGCTTAGCAAAAAAAAAGAAAAATGTGGTAAATCCAATCAAATTATTTATGAACACCAGTATGATTATCACCTTTGCTTTTTGCAGGCGCCCATGTGTGCGTAATCTCATCGTCTATATCAGCAGCAAATTTTTGGTCTGTGCAGTCACTCACAGTGGCCTAAATTTCTTTGACTTTTGTTTTGATCATTTTCCGGGACACTCTCTCATGACACGCCCACTCACTGATGATCCATTCACATGTTTAACTCCAGCTCCTCACTGGTTTTCTTTCTACCTCCACCACACAGCCTCGCTCTTTTGCTGTCCTCCTCACAGAGACGCTGAAGTTCTGATTCATTTTTCTGCCAATCTCTCACCCTCTTGGGGTCAACAGAGAAGTGTGGAGCTGCTGCTTCTCCTGAGTGTTCATGGGCATATTTGACCACAGACAGTTTCAGACACCCCAATTTTTCCAGTGTTTTTACTGAAAACGATGCCGTTTAATGTCTCATTGCACTCAGACGTCAAAGCATAGCACAAATAAGCAATTGGAGTCCAAAAAGGAATTATGGAATCAATTTATAGACCAAAATGTATTCTTAACTGTTGACTCATCAAAGTAGCCACCTTTGGCAGACATAACAGCTGAACCCACACGTGGCATTCTGTCTACAATAGAAATCAAATATTCTTCAGAAAGTTCTTCCCATGTCTGTTGCAGAAGTTCCCATAAATGTGTGGCACTTGTGGGTTGCTTTGCTTTCACTCTTCTGTCCATTTCATCCCAAACCAGCTCAATGGGGTTTAAGTCTGGAGACTGTGCTGGCCACTCCATGTTTTCAAGTTTACCAGCTTGTTCTTTTTTCACAAGATACCTCTGGCATAGCTTGGACTTATGTTTTGGGTCATTATCTTGCTGTAAGATGAACCCCTGACCAACTAGACTCATACCAGAGGGTATTGCATGGTGCTGCAGGATGCTGTGGTAGCCATTCTGGTTCAGGGTGCCTCTCACTCTGAACAAGTCACCAGCCCTGGATCCAGCAGAACAAGCCCAGACCATCACACTTCCTCCTCCATGTTTGACAGTTGAAGCCACACACTGTGGAAGCATCCTTTCATCCTTTGTGTGTGTGTGTGTGTGTGTGTGTATATATATATATATACAGCTCTGGAAAAAATTAAGAGACCACTGCAAATTTTTCAGTTTCTCTGATTTTGCTATTTATAGGTGTTTGTTTTGAGTAAAATGAACATTTTTGTTTTATTATATAAACTACTGACAACATTACTCCCAAATCCCAAATATTATCATTTTGATAATTTATTTACAGAAAATAAAACATGGTCAAAATACCAAAAAAGCCCACTGTTTTCAGACTTTAAATATTGCAACAAAAAAAAAAGGTTCACATTCAATTTTAAACAACACATTACTAATGTTTTAACTTTGGAAGTACTCAGAAATCAATATTTGTTAGAATAACCCTGATTTGTAATAACATCTCTCATGTGTCTTGGCTTGTTCTCCATCAGTCTTTCACAGAGGAGAGTGATGACCTCAGCAATGGTTTTTATACATTTCCTCATTAAATAAGATTTGGTTCAGGTGATGACCTCATCAGTACCTTATCAGGTAGGAACAGGTAGAAACAGGTATAAAACAGGTGTGTTTGTGTTGGAATTCAACAGACACTGCAATGACACTGTCATATATGTAGAACTTAAGTCGTGGTCCTCCCCCTGCTTCTTCCTCTCTCTGCTCTCGTTGGCTTCCGGGTCGCGCTGTGTGAGGGCGACCGCGTGCTCTAGGCTGTGTGCTCCGGTCTTGTGCGCCTCTGCTCCGGTTTGTGGTGGTGGGCACTTGTTGCTGTTGGCTCTCTCTCTCTCCCTCCTCTTGTGGGTGTGTGTGCGTGCGCTCGGCGCTTCTACTGTGGAGGTGAAATTGTGACGTCACTGTGATTGAATTTGATGAGGTATGACTTTTTGGACACTAACTGAAACTAGACAACACTAACTTAAACTACAGTAGTGACTTTTTGGACACTAACTGAAACTAGACGTTTTGGTGGGGACAAGAATGTAGGAGGTTTACTAATTTGAAAACAAAAGTGTGAAGGGGTGTGGAGTGGAAAACACAGGGGGGTTTCTAGTGTTCCTGAATACCCCCCCCCCTCTCAGAGCCTTTGATTTTAAGATCCTTTGTTCCCAAATGTGCCTCAGACGGAGAAGGTGTGAAACAAAGGCGTATCCAAGGATATAAATTTGTGAGATTCCCTTCACTGTTGGTCACTTGGCATCCATACTGCTTGTGTGTGTTAACTGACCTTTTCTTTGCAAAGAAAATAAAACTATTGTCGGCCGGCAGAAGTCTTTATTTCATTCTTTACCAGAGTTGGGGTAAAACGGTATCCACATCACCATAAGCTGATGGAGGACCGCTGCTACTTTGTGGGGGGCTGCTCCACTGCTGCTTTGTGGGGTTGCTCTACTCTGCTTCAGGTGGGGTTGCTCTACTCTGCTTCGGGTGGGGTTGCTCTACTCTGCTTCGGGTGGGGTTGCTCCACTCTACTTTGTGGTTTGGAAAGTGTCACCAGTCGTGTGTTGTGGGGCTGTTGTCTCTGGCAGTCACGCCAGTCCCCACGCATCCTCTCTAAAGGACTCCGACATTCACGCAAGTCTCATTAATTGCTACGTTTTAAAAAGTGTGATTGTGTTAATTTGGGTTTTGTGCATTATTTCTTTTAGGTTGGCTTATTTTGTGTAGGTTTGCCTTTTTTTTCTTTTTGTTTAGATAACTCATATAGTTATTCTTTTTGTTCATATTATCTTCACAGTTCTTTCTTTTTGGTTAAATTAGCTTCACCCTTATTTTGGTTTGTCCTTTTTGTGTAAGAATTTCTTTTGTTTTGATTGTTTCATTTTGTTATTCTGTGTTTGGGGTTTCTTTGGAGTATTTTTGCTAATTTGAAATTAAGTTTTGTTGTATTTAGGAATTAGTTTCTTTTTCTTACATTTTGTTGCATTTATTATTTTCTCTTGGTTTTTTCATTCCCCTAATTGTTTTTCCTTTGTTTCAGTTGCTGAGGGCCAGTGGTGGTGGCGCTGGTGCCAGGTGGTGGTGGGATCCCCCTCCCCCCCTTTTTGGTGTGCTGTGTGTTCCCGGGTTTTGGTTTGTTCACTACCCTGTGTGTGTCATGTGTGCCTGGGTGCTTTTCTTTGCTTTATTTCAGTTGGTGGATACCTCCCCCTTCACTAGCCCTCCTCTCCACAGGTAACCCTCAGCACCTGAATATTTCTTTTGTTTTCCTCCCTTCCCCTTTCATATGAGTGGTGTTTTAATGAGATTATTTTAAACTTGTTTAACAAATAAAGATTGTTTTTAGTATACTTTGAACCACGTCTCAAGCCTCGTGAGTATAACGGACCTGTGTGTCTTTTGTATGAAACTTTGTGAATTCTCTGTATAGACTTGAGGGTTTGCGTCAGTGTGATGTGGCTCTTTGGAGAAAAACAGAGAGGTTAGTGTATTTAAAAGCCTGTGTGAGGAGGACAGTGCATCAATGTGGGTTTATTTTGGGTACTATTGTGGATCAATAAGAAAAAGTACAACATGGAGAGGACAGGAGGATGCTGGGAGCTGTTATGTCCTTGTGTGCTGGAAAGAGTTGTGGTACACTCATGGGTAAAATTTAGATGTTGCAGGGCAGCAGACAGGTGTTTGCTTTGAGCGAACGGGGAATGTGAATTTCCCTCGCTTTAAATAAAGTATCTATCTATCTATCTATTTATCTATCTATCCATCCATCTATCTGTTTATCTGTCTATCTGTTTTATAAATCGAAACTGAGAAGTTACTTCTCCTGAAACTGATTTGAAAGAGTGTTAAGTTGCTCATATCAAGCAAACATATAATGTCCTTACTTCATACCTGTCATTTATTCAAAGCCTTTAAAGCAAAGCCCTGACCACTGGCAAACACTTCAGCAGCACTGAAACCCACATCAGTTGAGTGATTGAGGAAGAGTTTCTGGGTGGGCACACCTCACCTATCACTGCATTTAAATGATGCTGTAGAGTAAACACTGGACTATTTATGACTCCATGAAAGTGGGATTTTTTGTTTTTTTTTGGCTCTGTGCAAACACACACTTGGCTGGCCAGCTGAAGCACTGCGGAAAAACAAAACAGCTGAAACCACACAAATCCTGGCTACACATCATCTACCTTTAATCCATCTCCCTCTGCACAGCTCAGGGGGATCCGGGGCTGCCGGGTCCACAAAACCAGATCTGACAGATGGTCCATCAGACCGGCTTCTCCAATTCTTGCATCTGTTATTAGCAGAAAGTTTCTAATTAAAGCCAAACACAGACCTGGTATGAAACACTGCTGCTGCTGCTCTTTGTGTGTGTGTGTGTGTGTGTGTGTGTGTGTGTGTGTGTGTTTCTGTGGATGATCCTTTCATCATGATCATTTTTAAGGAGACAGTTCATCATGATTATTTCAGTTACTCTCTCTGCTCACCCCTTCTTTCCTGAGGGCACTCTGTGAAAAGCAGAGAACACGAGCAGGTAGTCGACCTCATGATGAACACAAAGTGACAGATGCTTACATTCAGACTGAAGCGCTTTAGAAAGTCTTCACAGGCTGAAAGGAATGTCTCAACCAAACATTTTTGATATCAAATAAACTTTGAAGGGCAGACAGCTTCACAGAAAGCATCCAATGGCTGGAGTTCTGCAGGGTTAAGTGGATCACAGCTGTTTAAAGATCATCTATACTCTTTTTTTTCAGAATATTTAAGAGAAGGCTGTCAGATCTGTGCAGTTCTCTTGAATTCTTAGGGTGCTGCTTTGAGACTCTCCAGCCACAACACATGGTTAAGGGTAGAAGTGTCAACCCTCTCACTTCCAATATGAATCTGATATGAATCTGATGTGATTCTGATATGATCCAATATTGCAGCCTTAAGTATTAGCCAATCCTGTTGCTGATGAGGACTGTGGGATGCAGTCTTTCAACTACCACAGACATATACTCCTCCAGATGCAGGAAACGGGCCTCCTGCATCATGAAAGACCCCACCCATCCCGCACATGCTCTGTTTGTCCCTCTCCCCTCAGGCAGGAGGCTGCGGAGCATCAAGAGCAGGACTACCAGACTGAGGAACAGCTTCTTTCCTGAAGCTGTGAGACTGTTGAACTCTGGTGGTCCCCTTAAGTGCCCCCCCCCCCCCAACAAATGCACACTGCAATTTTTGCACAGTTTATTATTTATTCTATTTTTTACAAAGGCTAGTTGATTGTGTTCTTCTTTTATTCTCTTTTTTTATTGTATATTAGTATATATTTATTTATTCTCATTTCTACGATTGGGCTTGCTAATTTCGTCCCACCCATGTTTTACATGGGTTGAATGACAAATAAAACTCCTTGAAATCCTTGAAAACCTTGAGCGGATTCAATACTAGCATGGACAGAGTGAAGTTCAGCTCTATTTGTATCCAATCCGATCCACTTAATTAATACTGCACATTTTAAAAATCATTGTTTACTGAAGCACTGCAGTAGAGTCAAAGAAGTTACAAAGACTGCAGAGGTGGAGGCGCTAGTGCGCATGCAAACGATGTAGACGTGTTTTGTGAGAGCTACTCTCCGCGACTTTTAATATTATCTCATACTGCGTCTTTTATGCGCATATACCAGTATATGTGTATATATGTTCATAAGAACCCCTAAGAACTAAGAATCAGCATGCCGAAGCCAAACATCTTGAGCAAAGCCAAAGCCACCGACGGCCAAGCTAGCGGAGCTAGGGCTAACACCATCGGCAGCCGTAGCCCCACCAGCGACTCTCCCACCAAGCCTGACGAGCTCCCGGATAAGACTTACAACATGTGCAAAGAACTGTGTAAAGAGGTGTCAGAGTCAGTTCTGCGCTGCATTAATGAGCGTTTCGACGCCTTCGAGGCAAAGTTTCAGTCACTTGCAGCCTCACAGGCTGAACTACAAACCCGGGTGGCTAACCAAGAGCAAGCCGTTAGCGACCTTGATGTCCGCATGCTAGCGGTAGAGGCTAAATGCACAGAGCTGGAAGAGCGCAACACTCAGCTTCTCAACAAGGTGCTTGATTTGGAGGCGCGCTCCCGGAGGCACAATATCAAAATCGTGGGGATACCGGAAGGTGAGGAGGAAGGTAGACCCACTGAATTTGTCTCCAGACTCATCCCCAAGCTGCTTGGTGAGGAAAACTTTATGCATCCAGTGAAGATCGACAGGGCGCACCGCACCCTCCAGCCGAAGCCGGCCATCGGCGCCAATCCGCGCACCATCCTAGCACGGATCCACCACTTCCAGGAGAAGGAGCAGATTCTTCGCCTTGGCAGACAACAGTCGGTGGAATACAAGGGAGGCAAGGTCCTAATTTTCCCGGATTACACCAGCGAAGTCATGGCTCAACGCCGCGCCTTCAAAAAAGTGTTACAGGATTTGCGCAACGAAGGATTAAAACACAGTCTGCGGTAGAAGGTGGGGACCCCAAGATCTTCACGGATCCGGCGGAGGCGACGAGATTTTTGGGCAGAAACAACACAGAAGAAGGGGACTAATGACACTGACTTTACAAATCTAGGCTGTGCCGAGGTAAGGCAACTGTCCTTTCAAAAGCAGTTGAAAACTGCTCGCAGTTATGGGTCCTTTTCATGCACTGTTCTGCACAAACTTGACATTGTAACGGCCCGCTAAAACCTCTGTTATACAGCCTGAGAAATCGATACTGTTCATATTTTCTTACTTTAATATCTTTATTACGCGGTACCATGTAGTTCATGTTATTATAACGTCGCGGAGACGAAGCTTTTTGTAACAATTCTTTTCTTGCTCAGTTAGCTCCTAAGTTTACCATGGGATGCTATGTGCCAGGTTCAGGTGGGCATAAGGCGAGGTGGGAGGGAGGGATTTTGTTGTGGGATATGTTCCATTTTTTTGCTCGTGGGTTTTTCCTTTTTCTTTTCTTTCTCCTAAAATGGTCAGTGCTTTACCCTATTTCACTTGGTTGTACGAGGAAAACGTGTTTTATGGAAGAGGCAATATCCCTTTAAAATCATCCACTCTTGATGACAAACAGGGTCGTAAAATTTGTAAGTTTTAATGTTAATGGGATAAATAGCCCAGTCAAACGGAAAAGAATTCTAACACATTTGAAAAAATTGAAAATAGACATTGCCTTTATCCAAGAAACCCATTTAACACCACTGGAGCATTTAAAATTGAAGAGGGATTGGGTAGGGCATGTCATATCATCATCCTTTAACTCTAAAGCCAGGGGAGTGGCTGTTTTGATAAATAAGAACACTCCAGTAACAATTGGAGAAACTGTTATTGATACTCATGGGAGATATGTTTTATTGAATTGTCAAATTTACTCTGAACCCTGGACCCTCTTGAATTTTTATGCACCCAATTATGATGATGAGCTGTTCATTCAAGACATATTTTTGAAGGTGTCAGGAGGGAGGCAAAACATTCTTGTAGGAGGTGACTTCAATTCCCTGGATCCCCTTCTGGATAAATCAGCTTTATCTGTATCCAAATCTAAAGCAGCTAAAACCACCCTAGAATATACGAAGGAACTCATTTACCCGGATTGATCTTTTTCTGCTGTCCACACAGTTGTTTCACAGAGCACTGGAATCTGAGTTCTTATCTAGAATACTCTCAGATCACTCCCGCTGACTCTAACTATTCACATGCCAGAAAAAGCCATAAACACATATAGATGGCGTCTGAACCCTACCCTCCTCCAAAAACCAGATTTCTGCAAATTCATAAGGGATCAGATTGGGCTTTTCTGTGGGACAAACTGTGCCTCTGCCCCTAATAGTTTTATATTATGGGACACACTTAAAGCCTTTTTAAGGGGACAAATAATTTCCT
Organism: Thalassoma bifasciatum; assembly: GCA_008086565.1. Lineage (NCBI taxonomy): Eukaryota > Metazoa > Chordata > Actinopteri > Labriformes > Labridae > Thalassoma > Thalassoma bifasciatum. The sequence goes on from RPOG01001906.1 coordinate 73,480, forward strand.
TTACCAAAGGTATCAAAAAGAAATACATGGCAGAAATAGAAGAATTGGAAATAGACATTTTGAAGCTAGAAAAGGAATTTCAACAATCCAAATCTAAAAAAGTATACCAGTTATTAGTAAACAAAAAGCTTCAATATAACACATTGGATACTTATAAAATTGAAAAGAATATTTTAAGAAGCAGACAAAAATATTATGAACTGGGAGAAAAGGCTCACAAAATTCTGTCTTGGCAACTAAAAAAAGAAGAAAGCTCTAGAATGATTAACTCATTACAAACTGAAACAGGCTCTGTAACATATAACCCAACAGAAATTAATGACTCATTTAAACAATTTTACTCCCATTTATACACATCAGAACCACCAGATAACCCGAACAATATTGATGACTTTTTGTCCACAATTGAACTGCCCAAACTTAGCCAGGAGGAACAAAATAGTCTTGATCTACCCTTCACTCTAAATGAAATAGAGAAATCTCTGGGCTCATTACAAACAGGCAAATCACCAGGAGAGGATGGATTCCCTCCAGAATTTTACAAGGAATTTAAAGATTTACTCCTCCCACTTCTCATGGATGTCATCAATCTAGCCTGTAAAACTCAAAAACTCCCTGAAGCATTCTCAACAGCCATAATCACTGTGATCTACAGAAAAAAATAGAGATCCATTGAAGTGCTCTTCATATCGGCCAATCTCATTGTTAAATACAGATTACAAATTGATTTCCAAGGCCTTAGCTAATAGAGTTAGCCAATACCTGCCACAGTTAATAAATCCAGACCAAAGTGGCTTCATTCAAAAACGTTCCTCAGCTAATAACTTGTGCAGGCTTTTTAATCTCATTCACTTAACAAAATCTGAAACAGAACCTAGTATAGCTGTGGCTTTGGATGCTGAAAAAGCCTTTGACAGGCTAGAATGGTCCTATTTATTCAAAGTTTTAGCCAAATTTGGGTTTGGTCCATCATTTATTAATTGGGTTCAGACTCTCTACCATAAACCTCAGGCAAGAATCAGCACCAATGGACAGACTTCGTCACCATTTCCCTTAAGCAGATCGAGTCGACAGGGTTGCCCTTTATCTCCAGCACTTTTTGTGTTGGCAATTGAGCCATTGGCCGAGGTAATTAGACAAGATCCAAACATAAAAGGCTTTCAGGTAGTAGTTTGTTAAGTGTTTTAATTAGAATACCGTCTACTATATTAAAATATGGAGTTTCTGGGACCATTGAGAGAGAGGTTTAATGTTTGACACAACGTATGGATACCGTTATAGAGTCCGATGTTTCACTTAAATCTTTTTTCACTTTAATAAGGTAACTGTTTAAAACTAGTAAGGTGGGAGGCCGCGTGTTTAGGTATTAAATGGCCTCCAGATGGTATAAAGTATCTCGGGATAGTTGTAGACAACAACCTCAAAAATTTGTATAAATTGAACTACCTCCCACTGCTCAACAAAATAGAAGATGATCTTCGAAGGTGGATGGGTTTGCCCCTCACCTTAATTGGCAGAGTTAACTGTATGAAAATGAATGTACAACCAAGATTGCAATATTTGTTTCAATCCCTACCAATTACATTGCCACAACCATTTTTTAAAACCCTTGATAGACATGTTAGACAATTCATATGGAACGGTAAAATACCCCGGGTATCTATGGCAAAATTAACGTGGGAATATGGTTCAGGGGGACTTCGTCTACCCAATTTTAAAAACTACTATTTGGCAGCTCAGATGAGGTACATTTCATCCCTATTTGAGGGGAAAGATGCTCCTTCTTGGACACAAATTGGACTACACTCGCTGAAAGAAAAGGTTCACACTGATTTTATATATAAGCATAACTCTGGGACCATCAACAACAGGACTGATAACCCCATACTGAGGCACTTGGTTAAACTTTGGTATGAGGTTCATAAAAAATCTTGGATTGAAAGTGGGACTTTCACCTAAAACACCTTTAAAACAAAATGAACTCATACCCATGACTCTTGATAATAAGATTTTGGATGTATGGCACCATAAAGGAATCCAACGCCTGGAGGACTGCTTCGATAAAAGACTCTTCATGCCATTTGAACACTTGAAAAGGAAATATAATCTGTCTAATCAGACTTTTTTTTGCTATCTCCAGATAAGATCCTTTTTGAGAGTTAATCTGGGTCCTGAAATGACCTTACCTGTAATGAGTGTTGTTGAGAGATTTCTGTATGAGAGGAACACATGTAAATTCATTTCGAAAATGTACCGCTTGTTGATGAATGAGGGTCCAAAACCAGGTTTGCATAAGAGCAGAATGAAATGGGAGTCAGATCTTAGTGTCACACTTGATGAGCAGTTATGGGAAAATTTGTGCCAGGACAGTATGTCAACAACTATCAATGCCCGGTACAGACTGATTAATTATAATATTCTGCATCAAGTATACCTTACTCCAGAAAAAATGCATTCATTCAAATCTGATGTCTCAGAGATGTGCTTCAGGTGTAACCTTGATGTTGGTTCTTTTCTACACTGTACCTGGCATTGTACCAAAGTGAGCCCTTTCTGGCATGATATCTGCTCCATTTTAACCAGAATAACGGGAGTTAATGTTCCATTGGATCCTGAATTGTGTTTATTGGGGAACCTAACACATATCCGTGGCTCTTTCACCAATACACAACTCAAATTCATGAAAGTTGCTCTATCTGTGGCAAAGAAATGCATTGCAGTGTCATGGAAATCTGACTCCCCTCTTCTAAGTGACAGGTGGACCTCTGAGATGAATAGCTGCATTCCTATGGAAAAAAATCACATACTGTCTGAGAAAACAATACAACAAATTTGTAAAAATTTGGCAGCCTTATTTAGACCATATCAGCACAGTCTCTGCACCAAGAACTTAATTTAATTCTGTTATGATCATGCAAACTGACCACTTTGTGTTTTTTTTTTTGTGTGTGTATGTGTGTGTGTGTGTGTGGGGAGGGGTCTTTCTTTTTCTTTTCTTTTGCTATACTGTGTCATATATCTGTGTACTGTTGGTATATTGATGTTGTTGACATTCTCTGAAAAACTGAAAATAAAATAATACAAAAGACTGCAGAGGTAATAACACATATTAAGAAGACAGATATGAGGAACATCAATAAAACAATTAAAAGAAAATAAAAACTCATCAAAAAAACAAGATCCATAAAAAATCAGGGGTTAGGTGCACAAAAGACGAAAAGACGGAGAGCACACACAATGGTTACATTGTTTACACACAAAATTTCAGCTGTAGCAGCCTGTAGCAAAATGATGCTAACTGCCAAAAGGACGACATGCTGGTACTGGTTTCTGCTTAGAAGAGCTGACATCAACCTGTCCTTTCATCCATCGTTACAGGAATATAAAACCTTATCCCAATAAGACTGAAGAGCTTGCCATGCAAACACAGCACCAGAGGTCTGTTTTCACACAGCAGGGTTAGTGAAAACTCTGAGTCTCTTAACCCTGAAATGAGGGAAACTCTGAGTTTTCTGTTTCACAAAGTGAGGTAACTCAAACAAAGAAACAGGGGTAACTCAGGCCTGTTTCACAGAGAGCGGGAACTCCAGCTCTTGGTCAGTTACCGTAGTAACAGACTCCACGAAACTAACCTGGTCTGGACCAGGTTTTTCTCAAACTGAAACTCGAGTTTCTCTCTGTTTGCGCTTCAGATCCTTCTGATTCATGGTTTCACTTTCACTCAGGTGCAGAGACTGGATCAAGAAAAGTTAGAAAGATAGAGATTCAATATGATAATATATAATAATCAGTAACTCATCATCATTAGAGCATTTCAGAAACAAAACTGACACGTCTCTGCAGTCAGAGCAATGTTGACTGAGCTACAATAGTAATTTTCTCAAAACGAGTCATTGCTTTGCGCTGGGAAACCTACATTGGCTGCAACACAGAGGCAGCTGGTGCTGGGACGTTCAAAGACCGTCTGTAAATTGCAACATGGAAACAAACACGAAAAGGTATTGTGAGGGAACGCAAAAACATTTGCGAGGACACATAAGAGTCTCCCCCCCAAAAACCTTGCCATGACCCTTTGGGGGCTCCATAGGTTTTAGCCTTTTATACATTTTTTTAATATGTTTTTATATACTTTCCTCTACTCCTCCTCACATTTCTCTTTTATTTCCCCCTTTCATTTCAGTATTTTTTTAATTTTCAATCTTCATTATAATTTCTGTGACGCACTTTATAGCATTGTTTTGGAAAGTGCTCTTTAAATAAAGTTATAATTAATATTCTGTAGGCTGAGAAAAAAAAGAACTTCCTCTCCTTGAAAGGCCAGCAGCCACCACTGTTGTGTGTGTGTGTGTGTGTGTGTGTGTGGAGGGAGGTGAAAAAGAGGATGAGTGAGGGAGAGACCTTGTGTAAGGGTCTGAAGACGGACTGGGGGACACTGGTTTGGAAACGTGGAAATGTATTGATTTTCATTTAATGTCATTTCCTGTTTGTGTGAGAGAGTTGGTGAGCCCACATTTAAGACGTGGCTCTTTGTAGTGTCACTGTGATTTTTGATCTATACTCTAGAGCGGGGGTGGCCAACCCGCGGCTCGTTAGCCACATGCGGCTCTTTGTCTGTCAGTGTGCGGCTCTTTGTCTGTCAGTGTGCGGCTCTTTGTCTGTCAGTGTGCGGCTCTTTGTCTGTCAGTGTGCGGCTCTTCCGTCCATTCTTCAAAAAAATGAGGCAGTTTGAAAAATGTATCAGGTGTAGGCGGGGTGAGTGAGCGGAGCAGAGTGGGCATGTGCAGATGAGAGCGTGTTGAGTTCGAAGCCGTATACAGTGTATGGTTCAGAGGGAAAAGAGAACAGTGCAGTTACTGGGGCGCATTTCTGCTTAACGAAAAATGTCTGGGAAAAGTGTGCAGCGAAGCGCAAGTTTAAGACTGAACTTAGGACTTTTTTTTAACAGAGTGGAGAGTGAATTTTTCTTTGTTGAACGTTTCGGAAAGCCATTCTATCTCATATGCCAGACATCGTTGAGACATTTTAAAGCTGTCGATATCTGTTATCGTTGATACAGGCATTTGTCCCGTATTATACTTTTGGGGTAGAAAAGTCAGTAAAGGAGAAGACAGAGAGAGGGAGAGACTGTGACTGTGTGTGTATGTTTGTCAGTGGCGATTGCTCTAATGGCCCTTTTCCACTGACTCGCCTCGGCCCTACTCTACTCGGCTCTACCCGCCTCTACCCGGTTTGTGTTGTGTTTCCATTAGCGCGGTACTACGCGGCAGACGCCAGTTTTTAGTACCTACTCTACCCTGGTTCCAAGAGAGTAAAGCCGATACTAAAAGGTGACGTCCACAGACTGCCGGTCACTCATTGGTCAGAGAATGTCGTCACGGAAGCTTAAGACTCTGTAGAATCACTTGCAAGAGGCAAAGGAATAAGTCAGCGACGGGTTTTTAATGACATTTAAACCCGATGGCACAGAACCAGACTGAATGAAGACAAAATACAGCCCTAAAATGCTCCTTCATGATTCCTAAATAAGTTTAAAGTCCTTTTTAAACGATAAAGAAGTTAACAGCAAAGATAGTTTGGTTCAAAGAGTCTTTTAAATTAAATCAAAGTTGGTCGGTGCAGGAGCGATCTGTCTGCCACAAGAGTCTTTAAGCACCAATCAGTCCATTAATTCACAGGGAACCAAAAAGGAAAACCAGTTCAAAGAAGAATGATTGATCAACAAAAATCTCTGCTATACCAGGCCCAAAAATAAAAAAAATTAAAGCGATCTCACTGGATCCAGTGAAGAGTTAATGTCGTTAAGCAGCTCCTTCGTTTCCCTCTGCGTGCAGCAGCACCAGGCTGTTGTTTACCTCCGTTGTCATGCCGCCCGACATTGAGCCGCTGTATTACTTTAATGAAATCTTTTGAAAGCTTTTTTTTTCCTTTAAAGACCACGGTGGCACATATGTTAGTACAAAATGATGTTTGTGTGGCGTTATAGATGAACATGCACACACTTCTGCGCAGCACTTTAGCGCAGCTGTGTTATAAGATCCACGCCCACCGTGAGTCTGAAGACGGGCTAGAGGAAAAGAACCAAACCCAGTAGAGACGAGTAGAGTAGGGCTGGAATTGTAGAGTGGAAAAGCGCCATAAGACTGCAAGGGAAGCTCAGCTTCCCCTAAAATGTAAATTCAAAAAAGAAAAAGTAGTGAAATCTGTACCGCTGTGTGTATATTCCATTTACTAAATATGCACCACGATGCCTTCATCTTTTATTCAGAATCAGCTTCAGGAAACCGACACAAATTCCTTCTCATTCATCCCTGCAGCTCCACAGTGTTATACACAGACGGACGCTGACGCTCAGCCTCTCTGGGGTCTATGGAGCAGTGGGCGGGCCCTGATGCTCAGCTTCTGGATGATGATTGGATGATCTGTCTGAGGCTAAATCCCTTTTTGATTGACAGTGAATTGAGCGAATCATCGATCTTATAAACAAGCACCGGAGCATTTTCAGAGTTTTTTCATTCCGTGGTTCTTGATAGATCCGGAGACTTCACTGATACCCGGCCACTTCATCTTTTTTTAAAACGATCAGAAAAAGAAAGGGGGTTGAATTTACATAGAAATAAACACACACATTCATGATGTCTTAAATCTTCTCTCTCCTTATTTTGTTTTAACATTGTTGTTGGCTTTAATTTTTCTGATGTTTTTCTCCTTTTTGGTGGTGGTTTTAGCCTTTTACAAAAAAAAGTTACATATTTTTATATACTTTCCTCTACTCCTCCACACATTTCTCTTTTATTTCCCCCTTTATTTCAGTATTTTGTGTCTTTTCAATGTTCATTTTAATTTCTGTGAAGCACTTAGTAGCATTGTTTTGGACAGTGCTGCATAAATAAAGTTATAATTATTATTCTGTAGGCTGGGAAAAAATGAACTTCCTCTCCTTGAAAGACCAGCAGCTGCAACTGTTATGTGTGTATGTGTGTGGAGGTAAGGGATGTGAAGATGTGAAAAAAGGCAGTATGAATGAGGGAGAGACCATGTGTAAGGGTCTGAAGATGGACCGGGGGACACTGGTTTGGAAACGTGGAAATGTACTGATTTTCATTTATTGTCAATTCCCGTTTGTGTGAGAGCGTTTTAAGCCCACATTTAAGACGTGGCTCATTGTAGTGCCACTGTGATTTTTTTGGCTCTTGTTGTCTGACTGGTTGACCACCCCTGCTCTAGAGTGTGGATCAGCTCTTTATCCTCCATGGCACAGACCAGCTGTCCACACTCCAACAGAGTAGACCGGATGTCAGGGACAACAGTCATCTACATTTTCTTCGTTCAGCACAATTCCTGAAGTTGACCACTACTGAAGTGCACAGGCATCTGACACACCATGGGGTAAGTCATAGCCAGCCTATGACGTGGATGATGGGCAGGAAACCTACCTGCTCCATGATGCATAGCAGACAGTCGGTCTACGCTGTAGGAGACAGGTAGTCAGCCTGCTCCATGATGCATAGCAGACAGTCGGTCTACGCTGTAGGAGAGTGGACACATGACCATTTGACAGCCTGCAGTGTGGACAAAACAGAGAGCCAGTCTGCACCGTGTAGCGTAGGCTTCCACTATCCCCCATGTGTTATGATCATGTACAGCAGACTCTCATGTCCACTGGGTGCCCTCCTCACTCATGGTTACAAGGTTTGATTCAGGAATTCATTGAATTCCACTTGAATTGAAGGTTTTTGATCATGTATTCTTGGAAAAGTCTGTAATATAATAGTGTTTTCCTGCAGGAGTCTTAATGAAATTATCTGTAGATGTAATGTATTTGCACTTCATTTCAATTACAGAATTTTACTCAAATTTTAGTTTTTGTTCGGCATCCGTGTCACCAGTTATTTACTGGTTTTTTGTTTGTTTGTTTTGTAGTTTTTTTGGTAAGTTATATAATTTTTTTTAATGAAGCTTAGCATAAATTCAGCCAGGAAGACTTTCTATGGACTTACACTCTCTTTCTTCTCATTCATTCACTCCCGTACTTTCTCATCAGCTGACCAGGGTGTGTGTGTAAGCTTTTCTCTATCCAATCACATCTTCACAGCTGTCACTCATAAAGTCATTAACTCATAGTTGTCACATTTTAAATCTGCCTTCTCTGCTCGTCAGTTGTCTCACAGGCTCGCACAATGAACAGCGACCCTCCTCCTCCCCATGCTCCACCAATCTTCATCAGTCTGGTACTCAGCTTCAGCTCTTCAATCCCCAACAGGAACCAGCTCTCCAATCTTCATCAGGAACCAGCTCTCTAATCCTCATCAGGAACCAGCTCTCTAATCCTCATCAGGAACCAGCTCTTCAATCCTCATCAGGAACCAGCTCTCTAATCTTCATCAGTAACCAGCTCTTTAATCCTCATGAGGAACCAGCTCTCCAAAGACTCTTTACCACCACCAGTGTCTAGACTCCATCATGGGATTTTCATAAATCATCACATCATTGTTTCCCCTACACATTCATTCCCCATGTCCAATGGGGTCTAACCACCAAACTTAAATTCTGCATCTGTAACATTAAATCCCGCATAATATTTCTGAAGTCTTAGTCTCTCCTGATTGAAAGAACAACACTAGTGTTTATTTCAGTGCAGTTATTTCTACTATTTTATTCAATGCTTCCTACACATTTCCTCTATAGTTCACCAAGTATTTTAATTAAATTTACTCAAGTTATTCAGTAAATCTACTACATCTCTTATTCAGATATCAAAATGTCACTTACTTGTCCTCATTTCTAAAGGTTTATTTGACTTAATTCCAAAGCTCTAAAGTCTACTCAATATTTGTAAATGTAAAAATGTTTTACCTTTTAAGTAAAAAATGGAAATTTTTGTAGAGCGTAAGGTGTGCTGAAAATTAGGAAACAAAGTGATCAGAATCAGAATCAACTTTAATCTCCAGGTATGCTTGGACATACAAGGAATTTGTTGTGGTATGCTGTGCTCTCTTGTACTAGGTAGTGGTAAGGCATAAAAGGTGAAATAGTTATAATAAAAATTTGCATGAAGAGTGTTATCAACAACTGCAAACACAAAAGAAAAGCAAACAGACAAGACTAGTATTTACAGGCTAAAACTATGATAATTGTGCAGTGGTGAGTGGTGCAAGGATGCAGATATTAAATGAGGCAGTTTAACAAGTTGCAAAGTGGGTTAAATAAAACAATGAATACTAAAAAAATGTACATTCTGCTGTTGCATCAAATATCTAAGTGTTTAATCACAGTACTGTTCCAGGTCCAGGTTTTCAAAAGCAGAGAAGAGCAGAAAGCAGGAAAAGCAGATTAAAGGGGGGGGGGTCCTCTAAGGAGGGTGTCCCTTACTCTTGGAAGGAGGTAGAGGAGCAGGAGAAGGAGAACAGCTCCTGACACTGTTATGGTTTAGTGTTCATCAGGGTGACAGCCTGAGGGAAGAAACTGTTCCTATGACTGGTTGTTTTAGTGCGCAGTGATCTGTAGCTCCTGCCAGAGGGGAGGAGCTTGAAGAGTTTGTGTCCAGGGTGGGAGGGGTCTGCAGCGATGCTTCCTGCCTGTTTCCTGGCCCTGGAACGGTACAGGTCCTGGATGGGGGCAGGTTGACACCAATGATTTTTTCTGCAGTCCTTATAGTCCGTTACAGTCTGTGTTTGTCCAGTTTTGTGGCAGATCCAAACCAGACAGTGATGGAGGAGTAGAACATGATCAGCAGCTCCTGGGGCAGGTTGAACTTCCTGAGCTGATGCAGGAAGAACATCCTCTGCTGGACCTTTTTCCTGATTGTGTCTATGTGAGGGGTCCACTTCAGATCCTGGGAGATGGTGGATCCCAGGAACTTGAAGGTGTCCACAGTAGACACAGTGCTGTGCTGTGCACGTTCGTAATGTCATCCATGAATCTGTTGATGGATACATACTCAACANACCCAAGTTGACTGCATCCTCCACTGACCTGTTTGCCCGGTAGGCAAACTGCAGGGGGTCCAGCAGGGGGCCTGTGATGTCCTTCAGGTGGCTCAACACCAGTCTCTCCAAGGACTTCATGACCACAGAGGTCAGGGCGACAGGTCTGTAGTCGTTGAGCCCTGTGATGGCAGCTTTCTTAGGGACTGGTATGATGGTGGAGCTTTTAAAGCATGAGGGGACTTCACACAGCTCCAGTGATGTGTTGAAGATCTTTGAGAAGATGGGGGCCAGCTGCTCAGCACAGACTCTCAGGCACGAGGGTGACACGCCGTCTGGTCCTGGAGTTTTCTTGATCTTTTGTTTTTGGAAGAGCTGGATCACCTCCTCTTCACAGATCTTCAGGGCTGGTGAGGGGTCAGAGGGGGTTGTGGGGGGTGCATGACTATCAGAGTGCTCAGGTGTGGGGTGAGAAAACCTGCTGTAGAAACTGTTCAGGTCGTCAGCCAGTCTTTTATTACCCCTCAGGATGGGGGAGGGTGGCTTGTAGCTCGTTACTTCACGCAGGTCTTTCCAAACTTCTGAGGGGTCGTTGGTGAAGAAGCTTTGTTTGAGCCTCTCAGAGTAGCTCCTCTTTGCTAACTTGATTTCCCTCGTCAGATTATTCTTGGCCTGCTGAGGAGATCCCTGTCCCTGCTCCTGAAAGCCTAAGGACAAAGTGACCAGTGACATGTGAAGAAAGTGTTTGCAGGAGGGAGCAGTGTTTTCTGACTGGAAGTTTTATGGTTTAAAAAAAATCTGACATACATCAAAGAACAGTTTGTTGTAAAAGCACAACAATAATTGCAACTGTGAGTGAAGAGGGAATGGGTGCAGCGCCATGTGGGCATTAAAAAAATGATTATATTTCTTTAAAAAGGCTACACAGAGAGATTTGTGCTCTTTTTAACAGGACATTGTATCCTGTTGACTTCTTTTTCTAAAAAAAAAAAAAAGGTTATTTACGTTTACACAACAAAGTTTATCTAAGTAATACAATTACATCACATTTTATGTAAAAATAAGTTTGAATATGAAAGAAATATGTACAATTGCCTTAAAAACAAACAACAATAATGCAATGTATTCTGGTGAATTTCTTGTAATCCTAAAGGTAAATATTTTAATTACTACAATTTACAGTAATTACACTGACTTATAGAAAATGGCAGTAAACCTGTAAAAATACACAAAATTGTTTACACAGTTAAATATGTACAAATACAGTGAATTGTCATCAGAAACATAGAATTGATGTAATCAGTCATTATGGTTAGTTAGCTATAGTTTAACCCTCTGATACATGAATTATGAAAGTCAGTGTCAGGATTTTTCCCTTCAGTGTTTTTATTTGTCTTAAAGCATGAAAAAAAGTTTTCCATTTTCATTTTTCAAATATTTGTAACTGAGCATTCAACACAAAACACTGTAAACCTAATGTAAATATGACTTATTTTTTGCTTGACTCCTTTTTGTTTTTTTGGTAATTTCATTAACAATTTTTTTTTAATGCTTTGCGAAACATTTTAACTCTCTTGCATCCATTTTAACACAGAATAATTTATAGTTATTACGCTGTTTTACCCTCAAATGTTTGTCTATAACTTTTTTTTTAAATATATATGTTTGGAAACAGAATCGAAAACATTTTTTCAGGCCCTAAGAAGAATAAAAATATCTTAACACAGGCTAATATGAATTTCCGCCACATGAACCATTGAATTTAGGAGTAAGTAACTTTTAAATAAGTGTCCACTGTAGTGACCACTATGCACCACAGGGTTAAAACATAAAACCTCAAATTACAGAAAATATCTTTACATGAACGAGCCTTTTATGGTTTTATTGGAAAACAGGGAAATTCTGTTGGAAATTGCAGAACATTTCCCATAAAATTCCCTTTTTTACAGTGTATATTATTCTATTCTTTTCTTTTATATTCTCTTTTTAACATTTAACATTTCAAACATTTTTGTTTGGGAGTAGCTGTAAGCTGAAACAGCAATCTCCCCTTGGGGATCAGTTTAAGTATTTCTGATTCTGATTGTGAAATGATGTGAATATTCACCTTTTGTCAAATGTACAGACAAAACAGGGGAACAGATGGTTGAGCAGCTTAGATCCAACCCCATGAGGTTGGCCCTGGGTTTGAGTCCAGCCTGTGGCCTGTTCCCACGTGTCACTCTTGCCCCATTTCCTACTCTATACACAGTCCTCCCCTATCTCAATAAAGGCAGGAAAAGCCAAAATAAATAGCTTAAAAAGTGTACAGACGAAACCAGAGGCTACCCAGTGAGGTCTCTTTAAACCATATTTGGACTGTGCATGGGCTGCTTGTATAAAGCGAATGCTCTGTATATTCAGAAACTCAACACATACAGCTGATGTCTTTAAATGATTGGATTAAACAGGATGTGAAGATGCAAGGGCCTAAGACAAGATAACAGTTATGAAATGGAGCAGAAAAGACAAAAGTTGGAGCAGAAAATCCGTAACGTTAGGCTCTAAATGTTGTTTTCAGGTTAAAAGTCTGAATCATTCAGGGACAGAGTTTGCTGAAGTTCACGCAGCACATAACACTGCAGAGAACTGATCACTTAAAATTAGGTATCAGGAGACACCTGAGGGACAGGTGAGCTTTAATTTCATCAGTCTGTGATGACAGGACAAGGAGGTTTGAGCTCCCACTCAGAGAAAGAAAGCATTCACGTGACTATCACAGTGATTAAACATGTCAGTCGTTTTCACAAAGAAAAATATAAACAGGTGAGTTTGATAAAAACTGGTTAAAAATACAAATAGAGCATCATAACTGTGCCACCACAGCAACAAATCAGTAAGTTTTAAATCAAAGTGTACTGTTGTGTAACTGTTTTCAGTTCATTGTTTGTCTTTATAGCTCATTTCTTATCTACGTCAGTAAGTGTTTTCATTTGTTAAACATCAAACTGAGATTTTTACACTCTTGGTTAATTCAGTAAAGTTTGCATGGCTGTGTTAAAGATTGTTTTTCCCCCTTGTTCTCCCTTTCTCTCTTTAATAAGGCTGTTTGCTGGGGCTTAAACATAAAATGAAAACGTAAAGGTTTTCAAAACTTTTTTTTGTCTAATAGCTGCCTTTCTTCATTCCCCCAAAGACAAGTTAAATTCTCCAGGTGTCCACATGAGCTAAGAACCACATCCTGGTGCTTCCGGCTGTGCACCTCCCTAACTGACCCCCCATGCCTTCCCAAATGCCCAAAAATAGCATCATCCCCTCAACACATTTTTTCGATTTGAAGGGTAACATTTAATTATGCAGAGGATCCATAAAAGAACTTTTATTTTGCACTACAGCAGGGAAAATCTCAGATTTTTTAAAATTCTTTCTGCAAAATTTAGCACATAGTGGCTCTGTTTATGCAAAATAGTCACATCCAGTTCAGTTACCCTCCCTGCCTGCAACAAAGCCTGGCGTGCCATGAACTGATAAAACGGGCCGGCTGAGTGATTTACAGTGTGTTTGGAAAGAGTCAGAGGAAAGCCGCATCCTGTCTTTTCACTGTCTCACTCCTTTTCAACCCTCCCTGTGCTATCTGTTGGCCAGGACGCAGCATTTCCTTTTCATTTACACCACAAAAACATGTGACCTATGCTGAGGTGCTGGAAGATACTGTGGATATGACACAAAAATAAAACTTTAAAGTACAGTCTGTTAGATAAAAAAAAGAAGAAAAAGAATAAATTGCACTAACATACATTTTGCAGAGATGGATCTTAAAGGGGTCTACATAGAGTTTCAAAATGCAAAAAGAAGAAATGAGTGTGGAAGAAAAATGATTAACTAGTTCATTTTAAACAACAATTAAAAATAGTATGTCCATCAGCTGATCAAAAGTTTGAGGTCACAGCTAAAAAAACAAGCAGAAAACGCCTAAAATAGAAATTAAAAGTTTGAAAAAAGGACTCAGGAATGAGGCACTCAACTGTTCTCATTGATCACTTCATTAGTTTGTTCATGTTTGATGTGAGTCTTTCCAGGAGGACTGTGGGAATGTTGCTCCAAGTGGTGAAGATGCTTCATGTTTGTCATCCACTGTCTGAAACTGACGTCCCTTTTTGTAAACTTCCCTCTCCATCCATCCCATAATGATCTCACTGTGATTTACAGTCATGGACGAAAGTATTGGCACCCCTGGAATTTTTCCAGAAAATACACCATTTCTCTCAGAAATTGTTGCAATTGCAAATGTTTTTGATATACATATGTCAGGATGAGTCGCCTCATCTCTGGCCCTTTCTGAGACAGCAGGCTCTCATTAGCCAATCAGCTGCTGAGGCACATTATAAAGGTAGGCAGAGTCCTCTTGAGGGTCTCTCTCCTCTTTGGCTTTGAGGCTCCGCCAGTGTTGGGACTAACACGTTACAAAGGAACGAGTTACTGTAACGGCGTTCTTTTTGGCAGTGACGAGTACTCTTAAGCGTTATTTTTTTAAATTCAATGACTCCATTACCGTTCCTACATGATGCGTTACTACGTTATTTTACGTTATTTTACAGTCCCAACTCGAGACTGAGAGAGCTCAAGTGCAGTGTTGTGTAGTCCTGAATCTTCCTGTGTCAGAGAGGGGGAGGGAGGAAACACGCTGTGGGGGCAAGTTTGTGTTTACCAACAAGACTAGTAGTATCATCATGGCGGCAGCGGTCAAGTCGAGTTTCTATACTTGGAGATATTCTCACTACTTCACTTTTGTCGAGCAGAAAGAGAAGAATGTTTTAATGAAATGTAACTTGTGCCTTGGATCAAAGATCCTATCTACGGCCCAAACAGCAACTGGAATCTGTTGAAACACCCACAGAAGCAACATGCTGCAACGAGGCTTGTAGCTATTTTCTTCAGCATTCCTTCCTGATTTCTGCTGCAGTAACAGTCGCTCGTTTTCTGGATGATGTGTGTGAAGAATATTTTATTTGGTAATTATTGTTGAAGAATAATTATCTGCTCCTCCACAGTGAAGTAGGCTGCCCTGCCTGGTTTCTCCTGTTTCTCTGTGTTTGTGAATGGTCAGACGCTGTAAACTCCACCTCTTTAATGTGAGCGCGCTCTGATCCAGACTGAAAATCCTGGATTGACTCAGTGAGTTGGTATCCAGCTTCGTAGTCCAGATGATCCAGACTGTAAATGTCTGGTTAAATCAATCCAGGGTACGGACAGAGGTCCAGGATGAGTTAATCCAGCTTCGTCGTACAGGCCTCTGCTCTGCCCACAACAGAAGCTTCATGGGAATAACAGCTCACTGGATAAACCCCACCACTTTACAACGCCAGAAAGCTGCGATAGCCTGTAAAAGGATAAAGGGTAAGCATACCTACGATGTAGTTGCTAGGGAGATTGACCACATTCACTCTTTGTATGGAGTGTCAACACAAGTTACCCCTACAGTTACAGATAACGGCTCCGACTTTGTGAAAGCCTTTGCCATGTATCAACCAGAATTGTTCTCTGACAACGACGATGATGACGAAGAGGTCACCTTTACTGATGTTGCAGACATTCTCAACACCGCTGCAGAGGAAGGGATTGTTTTACCTCCACACCAGCGATGTGAATCTCACACAGTAAACATAATTTCATGCAATGACGTAGACAAGTGCCTCGTTTAAAATCCTGGGACTAAGGCATTGTAGAGAAGCTCAACCGCTAAATACACAGCACTGTGGAATAAGACAAACAGGTCCACATTGGCTGCAGAGGTAGTGAGCGACCTGGTCACCAAAATGCTGCTTGTGCCATGCACTACAAGATGGAACTTATTTTATGATGCTGTGGCCAGAATTGTTGAAATACCCATGACTGACTTGAGTGCCATCTCTGATCTTTAATAGCTGAAATCTATTAGCGACAGGGAACTTCATTTTCTGAAGGAATATTGTGCTACAATGAAGCCACTCACAGTTGCTCTGGACATCCTGCAAGGAGAGAAGAACTGTTATTTTGGCACCCTCCTGCCCACTCTAGAAACATTAATGTCAAAGACCCTGGAGGTGAAAGACAGTCTGACTCTGGCCTACCTGCAGCCATAGCTGAGGTAAGAAACATTCACCAACACTTTTGTCACTAACTGTGGTTTTCCCTCTTGATTGTACAGAGAGACTGCATTTAATCAGTGGACACACACCACTCATTATTTTAACTATAGAGTAGATGTCATTGATATTGTTAGTTGAGCGAGCACTAATATAGCCAAAGAAATTGCTTGAAATGTGCAAAAAGTTATTTTCAGCGTATTCTATTTAAGGGAATAATAAGTCTCAAACAAATTGATAAACTGAACGATATCTATAAATTGTACTGCAGGATGCAACAGAAATAAATAGCAATACTTTTTTGGCTAAATAAAGTTTTAGTTTTAGTTTAAAAATTAATAATAATTATAGTTCAATATCAGCTGGTGGTGTGCTGCTTTCTTGGAAATGTACACATAAATAAATAAGAGGGAATCTCACTTATTCTCATGTCTGTACCACTGTGCGTGTGTGTGTGTTTTACAGGCTATCACAAACCAATTTGCATCCGTCTTGGAAAGCAACAATGCACTGCTGGCAGCTGTCACTCTTCCCAAGTTCAAGTTGTGGTGGGTGAGAGACCAGAGGAAGAAAGAGATGATCAAGGGGATCCTGGTAGCAGAGTGTCACAAGCTTGTCCCTGGGCCTGGGCAGCAACCAGCCAGAGATCCTGTGTCTCCAACAACTCCATCAGACTCAGGCTCCTCCAAAGACAAAGGGCAGGACTTCGTTTCATTTGAGGACGATGATGAAATCTTTGCCACTGTGGAGACTGAGGTAATGTCCTACTTGAAAACCACTGAAACAGGCATGTAGATTCTCAAACAATTTCCCACAAAAAAGGAAATGCGTCTGAAGCGAAATGCAGCTACCCCATCCAGTGCACCTGTTGAGAGACTCTTCAGTCTGGGAAGCCTGGTACTGTCTCCAAAGAGGAACAAGCTTTCTGACCAAAGGTTTGAGAAGCTGCTTCTCATGAGGTAAAACCACTGGTTCCAAGGCTAAACCTCCACTCAAACTTTAATCAGGTCTTTGCCAATAAGCACCTTTTCTCTTAAGTTTCACCATACTTCATTTATGGTTGCTGCCTAGACTTCATAGTTGAACTTAAAGAAAAGCATTGTGACTTTCTTTTTATTTCTACATATGTACTTATTTTGATGGACTATACTCAACAGCAGCCGCCTACCTCATACATATTTCGTGCTGAAAGCACTTTAATATTGGCACTTTGATTCTGAATTACATATTCAGCTTGCATTTATGGTTGTCTATACCAGCAGCTACTTGGTGCTGAGTGAATGTTCATTTTTCCAATTTGATTCTACTACCTACTAGTATTTTCAGTTTGTTCTGGCCTAAAATAAATTGGCACTTTGAAACATATCTTTGTTGTTTGTTGTAACAGATTGTATAATTCTCCAATGCAATAACATTTCTGAAATGAAGGCTATAAGGGCATTAAAGGTAGCCTTTTTTTANGAAATCTGGTCCTGGGACGTATGCTAACATCACAGTCAACTGGGAGAACTCCCGAGGTAAGTAGTGAGGTCTAAAAGACACTGTCAGCAGCTCGTAGTGCTTGCAGCTCTCAGTCTCTCTCACAGTGAAGTTTGTAGCCCACCTTCTGTTGACAGCGATGCAGAGCCCGCCTCCAATCGACTTCCTGGTTTTCGTAGCATCTCTGTCAGAGCGGATGAGTTGAAAGCCATCCAGCTGCACATCTGTGCCCTCGGTGAGCCAGGTCTCGGTGAAGCAGAGAAGGCTGCTCTGTTGGTAGTCCCGGTCGAACTTTAGGAGCGTGGAAAGTTCCTCTGTTTTGTTCTTCAGCGATCGTACGTTTGACAGGGTGATAGCAGGTAGCGGTAGCCAGCTGCCTCTTCTCCTCACCCGGTTCCGAATGCCCCCTCTGGATCCTCTTTTCCTCCGGATGCGTTTTGGTTTATAAGTCCGAAGTATCTCACAGGGAATGTTGTGAGTGAGGAGGGGGTTTGGTTGTGTCGGCAAAAGGTGGCTAAGCTCCAACAGGTAGCTCCGTGAGTACGTGAGCATGGCTGTGGCTACCGTTAGGTCCATAGTGCTGTTAAAAACACTATTAAAAACGATCCCGAGGCCCAGCAAGTAAAGTGCTGTTGTTGATTGTACGTTCAACAGTACATCTCACCGTGACACATTCAAAAACAACGTAAAGAAACACATAAAAACAACATAAACACGCAGACACTCAGAGCCGTGTCAGGAGTCGCTCTGGCTTGACAGCGCCCCCTCCTCCCTGAAATCTATTAGCGACAGGGAACTTCATTTTCTGAAGGAAAATTGTGCTACAATGAAGCCACTCACAGTTGCTCTGGACATCCTGCAAGGAGAGGAGAACTGTTATTTTGGCACCCTCCTGCCCACTCTAGAAACATTAATGTCAAAGACCCTGGAGCTGAAAGACAGTCTGACTCTGGCCTACCTGCAGCCATAGCTGAGGTAAGAAACATTCACCAACACTTTTGTCACTAACTGTGGTTTTCCCTCTTGATTGTACAGAGAGACTGCATTTAATCAGTGGACACACACCACTCATTATTTTAACTATAGAGTAGATGTCATTGATATTGTTAGTTGAGCGAGCACTAATATAGCCAAAGAAATTGCTTGAAATGTGCAAAAAGTTATTTTCAGCGTATTCTATTTAAGGGAATAATAAGTCTCAAACAAATTGATAAACTGAATGATATCTATTAATTGTACTGCAGGATGCAACAGAAATAAATAGCAATACTTTTTTGGCTAAATAAAGTTTTAGTTTTAGTTTAAAAATTAATAATAATTATAGTTCAATATCAGCTGGTGGTGTGCTGCTTTCTTGGAAATGTACACATAAATAAATAAGAGGGAATCTCACTTATTCTCATGTCCGTACCACTGTGCGTGTGTGTGTGTGTTTTACAGGCTATCAAAAACCAATTTGCATCCGTCTTGGAAACCAGCCAGGGATCCTGTGTCTCCAACAACTCCACCAGACTCAGGCTCCTCCAAAGACAAAGGGCAGGACTTCTTTTCCTTTGAGGACGATGATGAAATCTTTGCCACTGTGGAGACTGAGGTAATGTCCTACTTGAAAACCACTGAAACAGGCATGTAGATTCTCAAACAATTTCCCACAAAAAAGGAAATGCGTCTGAAGCGAAATGCAGCTACCCCATCCAGTGCACCTGTTGAGAGACTCTTCAGTCTGGGAAGCCTGGTACTGTCTCCAAAGAGGAACAAGCTTTCTGACCAAAGGTTTGAGAAGCTGCTTCTCATGAGGTAAAACCACTGGTTCTAAGGCTAAACCTCCACTCAAACTTTAATCAGGTCTTTGCCAATAAGCACCTTTTCTCTTAAGTTTCACCATACTTCATTTATGGTTGCTGCCTAGACTTCATAGTTGAACTTAAAGAAAAGCATTGTGACTTTCTTTTTATTTCTACATATGTACTAATTTTGATGGACTATACTCAACAGCAGCCGCCTACCTCATACATATTTCGTGCTGAAAGCACTTTAATATTGGCACTTTGATTCTGAATTACATATTCAGCTTGCATTTATGGTTGTCTATACCAGCAGCTACTTGGTGCTGAGTGAATGTTCATTTTTCCAATTTGATTCTACTACCTACTAGTATTTTCAGTTTGTTCTGGCCTAAAATAAATTGGCACTTTGAAACATATCTTTGTTGTTTGTTGTAACAGATTGTATAATTCTCCAATGCAATAACATTTCTGAAATGAAGGCTATAAGGGCATTAAAGGTAGCCTTTTTTTAGTAACTTAATAGTTACTTTCCACGGTAACGCATTACTTTTTGGTGTAAGTAACTGAGTTAGTAAGGGTTAATTAAGAGTTAGTTTATTTTTAAAATAGAGACAATACATATTAATGGACATATACATGTAAATATGCAAGATCATAGCCAACGACTAATTTCCATCTTTAGTCCCTGTTACAGGTTAAAATCAACAACATAAGATAAAATAACAAATATACAAGTTTAGGCACGGTTGTGGTAACAGTGTTGTTCTTTCAACAGCCAGGCTTCAAGATGTTTGGTAAAAGAAGTCAGAGTCGGGAGTTTACGGATTGTGTTTGGTACTGAATTCCAGGTGTGAGAGGCCCAAACAGAGAAGGTGGCTAAACTAAAGGCGCTTTTTCTAAAAGGAACCACACAGTCACCTCTTGAACCAGCTCTTGTTGATCTATTTGAGTTTTTTCTCACAAATTCTTGAAACGGAGGAGGTGCTTTGCCATGGAAGATTTTGTACATCAAGATGGTGTCGATGTATTTAACAGCGTTGTCCCAGCTGAGGCGCTCATGTTTTTTTTAATATCTGACAGTGATGGTACGTTTTTGTTTTTTTATCCAATACTTTCAGAGCTTGTTTATAGACTGTTTCAATTGGCTTTAGTGTCGTCTTACAGGCGGATGCCCAACTTGTCAAGCAATATGACATGTGTGACATGATCATAGTATCAAAACACAATTTTGCTGACTCAAGAGTTAAATTGTTTCTAATGAACCTAAAGTTGGACAAGTTAAACTTAATTCTACTCACTGTGTTTTTTATCTGTCGTTTAAAAAGAAGTTATGAGTCAAGAGTGATTCCTAAGTATTTAAACGCTTGCACCACCGCAATTGTTTTGCCTTGTACAGAAACGTCGGGATCAACGTTGGTCAGAAATTGCTCTTTTTGAGAAGTACATACACACAGTCTTGGATATGTTCCAGTAGAGTTGGGATTCCTCAAGCCAGTTGTACGCCTTTGTCATAGCACTTGTCAGTTCTTGCCCAGTGTGTTTTTTATCCTTTGCATGGACATAAAGAACAGCATCATCAGCATACATTTGGCAGGGGACATTCGAAGGACAACAACTTGGCAGATCATTTATAACTGAAAAGCAATGGACCAAGCACTGACCCCTGTGGTACCCCAAGGTTGTTGTTACGTGATGTTGACTTCATGTCCTGTATCCTAACATATTGTGATCTTGCAGATATGTATGATTCAATCCGGTGGTTAATGGTGTCAAATACTTTTCTAAGATCAATGAAAACAGCACCAATGACACCACCCATGTCCAGCTTGGATTTCATGTTTTCAAGGAAGAAGCAGACCGCCGTCTCAGTAGGATGATGTTTTCTAAAGCCAAATTGCATCCTGTTCAAGGAATATGGACTGTTGTTAAGATGATCTATAATCTGCTCTGCTACTATTTTTTCCATGACTTTGGAGACTGCTGGAAGTATGTTAATAGGTCTGTAGCTGACTTAAGGACTGGTGTAATGATAGAGCACTTCCAGGGTTCAGGGAAGGAACCTTCATTAATGGATTTATTTATAATAGTAGTTAAAGGTGTTATGAAAGATTCTTTGTGATATTTTTGAAATGTTACATCCATACAGAATGCATCTTGAGTCAGTTCTTTAACTGAGTCTGTAAAGTAATCATTCAAAGTTGTTGCAATGTCCTTTGGGTCATGGATGACTTTTTCCTCAAGCTGTAGCTCCCTGATTTCTCTGTGCACTATACTATTTCCTGTCAGTTTTTTAATATTGTCCAGATCTCTTCAGCATTTCCTCTTGCAGTACTAAGTATATTAATAAAAAAATTTGCTTTAGCAAGTCACATTCCCTTTACCACTTTATTTCTAAGAGAAGTAAATGTCTGTCTATCATTCACCCTTTTCGTTTGAAGTGATATTTTAAGAGCATGATCTTGTTTTTTCATTAATGTCTGTATGGTTTCATTCAACTAAGAGATGTGATTCTTTTTTGATGGTTTTGCTTTGTTTTTTTAGTAAATGCAGACACTGTGTCTTGGATAACAGTCATGAATACGTTACAACTGAGTTACTTTTGAAATGAAGTAACTAGTAATAGTAAGTAGTTACTGGTTTTCGGTAACTAGCAAAACACTGGGCTCCGCCCTCCTTGGCTGCCTCACGTCAGTGCTTCGCCGCACCGGTGCAGTTCCGGGTAGTTCACTGCAGCAGCTCACTGGGAATCCCTGTGGACGCTCCCGCTCCAGCTGATCCAGGTGAGGGGTTATCTGCCCACCTCCTGGTTGCTTCTCTCTCTCTCTCTCTCACTCTATGCTTGATTCAGCCTCCATCCAAGTGCAGATTTGTCTGCTACAGCAGTTTGTGGGGTTTCCCCGTTCATGCTCACCTCCTGCGTTGGGCCGAATCAGAGCAAGGAGCTCACCTTGCTTGCTCCTCCCCTTCATGGGCACTACAGCTGATCCCGTCGTCGTACTTGTCACCTAGAAGCGCTGCTGCTTTGCCCAGTTTTATTTGGCTTCGCCTGCTTTGCCTGGCTTTGTCTGGCCCCATTTTGCTGTAATTTTGCTAGCGTTTGCTGATTTTGCTGGTTTGAACCTTCTGAGTCGAAGCCTGTTCCTCTCTCAGCTGAGCTGCACGTAGCTTTAAAGTAATTGGGCCGTAGATTTTTGTGTGTGGTAGTGTTTGCTTTGAGTTGGATTTCTTCTTTTGGGTTTTGGTTTAACGCTCGTTTAACTTATTTTTCTTTTTGTTATTTCTTTTGATTTATTTGGTTATTCCTTTGTGCTTTAATTCTTTTGTTGTGCCATTTTAGAAATTTGGCACAGGTTTCTTTTCTTTTCTTTTGGTTTCATTGAATATCTGTTATTTTTGGGGGGTTTATTTGGACAACTGGTCCTTAGGGTAATTTTGTATTTTGACCGTTTATTTGGGTAAAATCATTTTGGGTTTTGTTCTTTTCAATGATTTAAGCTTGAAAAAAAGTTGTGTGTTTTTTGTTTCTTTGTTTTTCATTGATTTGTTTTGATAGCCTAAGTTGGTTATTTGCTTCCTGTTTTGGTTTCATTGGTTAGTTCAAATGTTGGGTTTCAGGTTGCTTTGGGGATGATTGTTACTTTTGGTATTTTTACTTTATTTTGTTTGATTTTCCTGTGTGGGACTGTTGGGTTTGGTTTACGTTCATTATATTTATTTTTCTCCCTCTCCTTACAGGACTGGTGGTGGTGGTGGTGGTCCCGGGGCCCTGGTGGTGGTGGTCCCCTCATCGTGTGTGTTGTGCGGTTTTTCTTGAGTTTTCACAGTTACACATACAGTGTCTTTCATAAGTTGATGGGTGTTCCTTCCCCAGTCCCGTCCCCATCCAGCCCACTGGTGAGTCCAGTCCTGTTAGGTTCCCTTTCCCTTTTTTTTTTTTTTTTATTCTTTTCCTTTGGAGTGTATGGGTGATTTTAAAAGAGTAAAGATTTTAACCTGGTTTTGTGGTTTAAAAATAAAGTTATATTGTATTATTTGTACTTGAACCACATCTCTGGCTCCCTTTTTTTGTGGACCAGATCTGTGTCTTTTGGGTTAAAAGAGAAATATTTCCCTGGGTGCAAGTCCCAGGGTGGCGTTGCCCGGCTCTATTGGTAGAGTTAAACTTGAAGGTAACTCCAACCCAGCCTTAGAGTGAGTGGGTGTTCCACTGCCTTTCGCTAAGCCCTCCGCTCGAACACATAAATGTGTTAATTTCCTTGATGTGCACTCGAAAAAAGAAAAAAAAATGAAGAAAAAAGTCAAAATGGACACAATTATACACAAAACACAAAAATTGGGCCTGACAAAATTGTTGGCACCCTTTTAGAATTGTGGGTAAATCATTTAATTTCAAGCAGGTGATGAATGTTTAAACTCAGCTGTGGTGAGTTAACCTGACAAGCCAGACGGACAGTTTCATATATCCGTCACGGAAATATTTCACTAGTCCATCTGGGTAAGGGGCGCTAGAGAGTGCTTTCAGAGACGGGACTTAAAAAAATTTAGCAGCTGGTGATTGGACAACGTGCTCATCACAGACCAATCCACATCAAGCCACGGTGACGTAGTAGATTTGTAACCTGACACCAGATAGAAAGTTCATACGGAGATATTTCACTCGTCCGATTTTGCTCTTCTCCCGACCGATGAAGAGCAAAAACATTGTTTCCTATCAAGTAGTATGTAGTATGACTGTTTTTGTCATGGTTCTTAGTAACCAGAGAAATGGAGGAGGACCCAAAAGCAGGCAGAGGCAGTTTTAAGGTTTTTTTTTGCTGAATGTGTGACTGAAGAAATCCAGAGCTGGGGTGGTAAGGGAGTCCAGAGTCGCCAGAGGCTGGAAGACTTGAGAGCACGAGGCATGGTAGCAGGGCTAGGGCAGGAGCACGAGGAGGCACTGGAAAAAAGGGAGAGACACAGGTGATGAGACATAAGGAAATGCACAAGAAATCACAGTTTACAAAATACTCAGTCTGAAGGTGGGAGCCGAAGTACCACTGTGGCAGCGGGAATAATCTGGCGTCTGACTCCTGTTTCCACACAGCCTTTAAGGGAGAGCTGATTAGGTGATGAGCTGCAGGTGATCAGGAACAGGAGCAGGAGCCACAGGTGCACAAATGAGCCAGGAGGAGGAGGGGCGCCCAAGCCCTGTGGGAGGGGTAAAAGAGCTCCAGAGCAAACATGAATCATGACAGTTTTGTTGGACCTGTTTAGTCGTATACTCCTCTTGATTCCTGTTTCGGGAAGTGGAGCTGATGGGTTTTTTTCTCATGTTTAACTTTATCATAAATAAACCATGAGTGTCACGGTCTCAGGCCGTTTTTGAACTCACATACTTTACTACCAGTACCTACTGATTTGCCCAAAATACAATATACAGTATGCGGTATGTGAACAAATGTGAAAGTTGCAGTATGCCAAAGCTACCCGGATGACCTACTGATCCAGGAAAATTTCTCAGTATGCATCAGACCAGTCTACCTGGCATACTGTTTCCCACAATGCAAAGCGCCTGCCGGAATGATGGAAACTGGAGAAAGTTTGGGCGAAGCAGAGGAAGAATTCAAGTGTAAAACCCTAAAACGTCTTTTTAGTGGGGAACTTACATGGTATATGTTATCATTATCCTATTAACATGTTTGAAATCATACCTGCATTATCAGAAACAGCTTTTCCATCGTCTCTAAAAATAAAAAGTCAATCCAATCCAGATTATTTTCAATGGATAACATATGGTATAATATTAAAAATCAAATATGATTAATTTTGCTGCAATATACATCCACATTTAAACACAGACGTCCTCTGCAGTTATTACAAAGATCAGAGTCTCCTGGTAAAAAAAAAAAAAAATGCAGTGCAAAGCGTTTTGACCAATTATCATTTGTAATAACTGCAGAGGACGTCTGTGTTTAAATCCTGTTCTGTGTTAAATTTGCGACTTTTCAAACCCAAAAATTCTAACATTTTCCTTTAAACTTTAGAGTTTTTTTTTTTTTCTGGAGAATATTGATTCAATATTTATGAAGTTGTCCTAATATTAGTTGATAATCATAAATTATGGAAAAGTCAAGAAAAAAAATCCATCAGCTTTACTCTCCCATTCCTCAAACTGGAAACCAGTGTAGCAAACTACAAAACAGACCAAACAGAACTGTCAGACTATAAACTACATTTACATACAGTTTGCAGTATGCAGTGTCTACTACATACTGCATTAGAAAGTAGTATGTAGTAGGCGAATTCGAAAACGGCCTCAGTCTCTCCTTCAGCCTGCCACAATCCTGCTGCAGCATAATCAGCTCAACTCTCCTCACCTGCGCTCCTGCTCACACCTGCCCCTCATCTGCTGCAATCAAGTCACCTATTTAACCCACAGCTCCACACATAGCCAGTGTCAGACTGTCTTTGCATTCATGCTGAGAACTCCAGACCTGCTATCCGGATTGATCTCCCGTTGCCGACCCGTTTTGTTCCCTGTTCTGCCTTTAACGCCTGAACCTCGGATTGACTGCAAGGTATCAACTAGTTTCTGTTCCTCACCTACCCGTCTGCCTGAGCCCCGACTGTCGAACTCGTCTTCTGTCTCTGACTTTGAGAATCCGTCTGTGTGTCCTGATCTGTGGTGGCCTGCCTGGTATCCGACCCTCCTGCCTGTCCCCGACTTCGAGAATCTGCCTGAGTATCCTGACCAGTGGTGGCAGCCTGGTCTCTGTTCAAACAAGCATGAGTCCTGCTCTGGTTTTCCTGAAAGCCTTTGTTTGCCGTGTGAAAGAACGTCATCAGCTTGGCCGAGCGGCTTTGTCACCTGCCTGCTTTGCAAGGGTTTGTGAGTTCGATCTCCGGTCCGGTGTCAACTGTTAATCTCGTAGGACTGAATTATCATCTGTACTGTTTGTTTTTCAAGATCTGACAATTAAGTCTGGTTATTGTGTCTAAAACTGCTACCTCGCCTCTGGGTCCTTCCTGCAACTGTGTCAATGAGTACATTTGGCATTTCAGTCATTAATTCACCATATTAATCAGTGTTGAAGTTACAGGAACAATAAAAGTGGATGAGTTTAATTAGATGTCAATGAGCTACATAGGAAGATAGATAAATGAAATTAAGCATGGGAAGGGAATAGTTACACAGTGACTAAAGTATTACAGCAAAATCACCATGTTTGATTTTATATATATCTTTCATATTTGAAATTTTTCCGGATCAGTAGGACATCCGGGAACTTGTGGTTTACAACAGATCTCGCAAGTTTTTTCATACTGATACTACATACTGAATTTCTGCCAAAGTCGTGGGCACTGCTCGTGTGGTAGGCGGTTTGGAAACCAGCCAGTCTCTACAGTCAAACATGGTGGAGGTTCAGTGATGTTTTGGGGTTGTTTTGCTGCCTCTGGCACTGGGGGCCTTGACAGTGTGAAGGAGTCATAAATCTGGAGATGATCAGAATCTTTTGGGCTGTAATGTAGGGCCTAGTGTCAGAAAGCTGGGTCTGTGTCAGAGGTCATGGGTGTTCCAGCAGAACAATGACCCAAAAAATACCTCAAACAGCACCAAGAAATGGATGGAGACAAAGTTCTGGAGAGTTCTGAAGTTTATTTTTCAACAGTTTTGCGTCTTAAGTCCTCAGACACTCCTCAGCTCTTCTTTCTCTTCTCCATTCTTGGTGTGACACACAAAGACTCACAACACAAAGGTTGGGTCAACTTTTCTACATTCTAACTGGTGTCAGGTGTGATTTCTATATTACCAGCACCTGTTACTCACCACAGCTGAGTTTCAACATTCATCACCTGCTTGAAATTAAATGATTCACCTACAATTCTAAAAGGGTGCCAACAATTTTGTCCGGCCCATTTTTTGTGTTTTGTGTAGAATTGTGTCAATTTGAGCTTTCTTCTGCTGTTTTTTTTTTGTTTTTCACAAAGGAAAGAAACACATTCATACCAAAACATTTGTAATTGCAACAATTTCTGGAAAATTTTTAGGGGTGCCAATACTTTTGTCCATGACTGTAGATCTGGGGAACAGGCAGGATCCCCCAAAAGAGTGAGATTATTCCTCTGGAAAAAGAAGACCTCTTTCTTCCTTTTGCATTTTAAAACTCTACTTTCAGCCCTTTCAAGATCTAACAGAGCAAAATGTGAATTCATGCAATATTTCAGTTGGTCTTAAAGTTTTAGTCAGGAGTGTGTTGCATTGCCCCTTTTATGACCCACTCCCAGGGCCAGATTTGCAAACAATTCATTTGTAAACATGCTCTTAAGGATGACACAAAAATGAAACTCTCACATTACATTCCAGTTCAATACACAGTAATGCCCAGTTTTTGATTTCCTACACAACAAAAACTCCAGTGTTGATTTTCCAGTGTTAAATATTAGGTGTTGTTTTAACACTTCACAGTGTTGAAAAAGCTCTGGGGTCCGTGTTGTTTCAGGGTGAAAAAGTGCTAACACTCCTGACTGAGTTAAATTCTACATCCATGTATTGTTCTGTGCCGCTGTGCTTGTTCCCACTTCACACGTGGTTGAAATAATTGTTCTGCTCTTACAACAAACTTTATTTTAGTCTGAATTAGATTTTTTCATCCATTACTAAATCAAATTGTTTTTTTGTACTTTTCAGCTGAAAGGTGCAATGCACTTATCATGTTACGCCGAGTTCACTCAGTATGTTGAGTTCTGTGAGGATGGGAGGGAGTTTAGAGACAATGGCCCTCATTTATCAAACGTGCGTACGACCAAAAAAAGGGTGTACGCTCAACATCAATCTGTGACGGAGAATTAATGCATCATATGAGTGCAGAGCATTTTTAAAGGACAGACAGAGGTTCACAGATTAATATTTAGATAGTTAAATTAAACATGGCAATATGACTGTGTCTGAAATGTCTGTCGTCTTCTGTCAATATCTGTAAAATACATCACATATGAAAAGGCAGCGTGAGCTGTCTGTGATTTCTTAGTGTAACAAATGTGTTTCCTGTGATGATTTACTGTAAAAATTAGAGAGGCTGTTAACAGTGATTAAAAACACTTCTGTGTCCACACTGAAGTCTGCAGAGAATATCTGGAGGACGCTGGATCAAACTTTTAGAGGATTTACAAGAAGCATATTTATCACAGGATTTACAAGATGATTACTGATACACTCCAAACAATATCAACATTTAAATCTGAACTGTGTCCAACAGAGTGGACTATTTGATGACAAAACATGTTCATCTCCATGTGATTTCCATGGTTTTGATTTGTGGTGGATTTGTGTGGAGTTAAATAACCGTAAAACTCAGGTCTACCCATTCGTAATTGCGCGTAGGCAGCTGTTACATCTTGGCCAGATCTAGAATAATCACAAATAAAATCAATAAATTAGATTTTGGGTTAAAAAATTCATCAGCCCTTCATCTGTAAGATGTTTGATGAACTCCATCGGACACAATGCAGGTTCGTCTGTTCATGTTACTTCTGCCTGAAACTGAGTCAGACCTGGTTCACTTCTCTCTCTCTCTCCAGTCTGTGACATGTTCAGGCTGCAGCTTCTTTCAGAGCTGACAAACATTTTAACAGAGATCTTTCAACGTTTTGAGGCCTGAACAGAAATGATTATACCAGGGCTTCAAAAATTAAGATACCATGAATTAATTACTTAATAAACTAAAAGACGATAAATTCGCGAATTAAATGTTTAAACTCGGCTGTAGTTTGGTTTGTCATGTCCACGCTGCTGACAGCTGCACTGATCTCCACACAGACTGGGTTTTTCTGACTCAGTTCACGCCACTTTTTCAGCTGCAGACCCACACAACCTTATTTCTCTCTACTTCCGTTACTATGGCGTCGATCTCCAGCACAGAGAAGTCTCCGTTTTTCCCATAATGCATCCCTCCATGTCGTAAAATCTGTGGGTTACTATTGGTCAGCCGGGCTGAACCTTGAATAATTAGGGGTGTGTTATTCAAATGACGATTGTTTTCAGCCACCAGATTTATCAACACATGATCGGGCATACGCCGAGATTGGAGCAGGTACGCATCTTTCATAAATCACACGTGAACTTTGTTGTAAGCTCGTTTCTACACCAAAATCTGCGCCAATTTCCACACAAGAAATGAGGGCCAATGTGGTGAAAGCATAAAAAAAAACAAGTAGATATAATTGAACTGAACTTAATTTCTAACCAAACCTTGTAACAATGAGTGAGGAGGACACACAGTGCACATGAGACCCTGCTGTACATGGGTGTCTCGTGCAGGAGGCACAAGCTGTCATTGCTCCACGGCACAGACCAGCTGACTACGTTCTGTGGGGCAGACATGCCGACTTTGTAGCCTGGCCGTCGGTTTCGCAGCGTAGACCGACATCTAGTGATGGGTCAATGAGGCTTCTCAAAGCATTTTTTCAGAACATGCTTCATTACTTGAGGCTTCAATGACACACAGCACTCAAGCAGGACATCTAGTGGTCAATAAAATGAAGAGCAATCAATACGTGTTACCAGTTCATGGAATGTTCGCCATTTGATTTCCCTGCACATTCCCGTTTGGGAATGCCAAATGATTACATGGTTTCAAATGCACACACTCATAAAAATTAATCATCATGTCATTTAGTAATGTAATAATAATAGTAATAACTATGTGGGGGTTTTGCTTTTGCGACTGGTTTTGAGCTTTTTATGTTTTGCCTTGTTTATAAAATATTTTGGGGGGCTCCTCAAACCTCTAAATTGTTAAAGGAGGAGAGTAGAAACCGTTACGCAATTCATTTTCTAAATTTTGACGACGTATTTACAGATAAGATTTCCCCCACAGTTTTCTGATTCATTTGGTTTCTTTTCTGTGAAACTTAACCGTCTTGGAAAAAACTCTTTCACACGACACATATGAGGCTGGAGTACACAGAAAGTGTTTGTAAAGGTTGTGGTACACTGTTTTGTGGATGGCCCAGTATTTAAGGGAGACCTCTTTTTGTTCCAGGAGAAAACACTGAATAGGTTCTTTGGGTTCCCCTATCTTGGAGTGCATTCAATCCCACTGAGTAATTCACATGACAGACTGAACCAATCAAGTGATTTGTTGGCGTTCAAAGCACTGAACTGCTTCAAACATCACTCCAGTGTGTTAGACGTCATGAGTCATGTGACAAAACCACAAATCAGCACACGTTTGTGTCATGAGCCTCCATGCACGTGTCGGAACCTCGGGTGTCAAAGGACCATCACTACCGACATCCCCTGCTCCCATTTTTCAATAATTTACACCAATGCACTGCATGCAGCTTTTGGTACATGATGGGCAGCCATGAATGCTAACCAGGGATTGTAAAATCACCTTGTTCATATTAAAGGCTTCAAATTTCAGAGCTCTATGGACGAAAATATGTTTTATTGGTATCTCTTGATAACCAATCTATGCCATAGACAACTGGTCTAAGCCAAGCAGCAACCTCCGGTCTGAGAAGATGAGACAACGCGGAAGTGCTATAAAGCTGCTGTTCCTCCAGTGACTGCTTGAGGCTGGCTCCAGAAGCACCGGAAGTCCTTTACAAGCAGACGGGAAAAAGGCCGTTTTCAGAGCTGAAATCAGCGTATTTAAAGCCTGGTACAAACTCTGTCTCCCGTCTGGATCGCTAATTTTGCTAACGGCACACACTGTGAGGGGGGTGAATTTTTTTCTAACTCGGCTGTTTGGAAGATGTTAGGATCGAGAGCTTACCCAATCAGAGCCACAGCTTAGATCACGTGACTGACGGGCGCCCAATAGCTGTGAGTTTGGGCACTCGTCACTCGTCCCATTTCCAATATGGCCGCACCCATCATTTAGCCTCAAAACAGAGCTGCAGTAACAGACTGGTGACGTCACAGAGACTACGTCCATGTTTTATACAGTCTATGGTCTAAGCCAGGGGCATGGGCAACCAGTCTATACCAGGGCAAGGACAGCCTGTGTTACCTGTGATATATTCATGTACAGCAGGCTCTCATATCCACTGTGTGCCCTCCTCACACATGGTTATGTGACGTGACCTCCTGCCTCCAGACTCTGCTGTTGTGTGTGTTCCTCCCTTGTTAATGTTGCTTGTTTGTCTTAGCAGGCCCGGAGCGAGGTGTTTGCCACACCTGCGCAGATCCCCCAGGTGTAAAAGACTGGCCCTCAGCCTCACTCATTGTAGTTGTAGCTGTGTAACGCTCAAACTCTTCAATTTGCACACGTTACCACGCATAAAGGGGATTCTTTTTAGATTTGAAATACAACAAGCAACTCTGTGATTCTTCGTTGTACTGAAAAGGTAAGTATCCAGGTCTAAATGAAGTTAGGAGTGTTTAAGTAAACGGAAAACCCACTAGAATGCGAACGGAAACTGGAATTTTAATTATAACACAAAATTATCGAATGAAATTAAACAAAAAGCCCCTCAAAATCCACAAAACACAAACCCCAAACGAAATATGAAACAAAATTACGTCACCCAATCGTCCCAAACAGTCTTTAAACAGTTTTTAAGTCCTTTCAGCGTCCTTCAACCGCGCTCCCTTTGTCCATGGAAACAGAAATCCTTACCTCCAGAAAATGGAAACCGAAACGAAATAATCCCAAAGTCCTCAGCCGAAAAGTCAATACAAAATAAAAATGATCAAAAAAGCCTAAAAGAAAGTAATCCAATTGAGGAAATAATCCAAACTTAGGAAATCTTCTGTTTAGTGAGTCAGTTCCGGCAACGTGCTCCAGCACGCGGTGCAATTCAAGTACAGAACGGCACGTTATCGTTCATCCACACAGTTCTTTAAGTTTTCTTTTGTGCGGTAGCTTTTTTACCACACTTCTCACACATAAATTCTCTTAAAACACTGTGATTCTTTGTTAGCTGCAGACCTTGTCTGACACTCTTTTTTTACTTTTCCCGCCGCCTGCTCACTTTTTTCCTCCTCTTCCTCCACGCCACATCCTTTATTTATAACTTCACATGTCAACTTAATTAGACACATTTATTGCATTTCTTACTTTTTAGTTGATCATGTGTATATGTATACATGTATATGTAGGTATTAATGTATGTATATGTGTGTATGTATATAAGGGTATGTATGTGTATGTGCATGTATGTATTTGGAGGTGTATATGTTTATTTACCATAGAGAGGGATATAGATAAAAGGTTGGCCAAGTCGACCGTTATTAATTAAAACTGGAGAAGGGTTGGAAATTAATAAGTTTTTCTTCTTCCACTCCTTTTTGAAAATGTAAAAGAAGGTAATCAAGTGATTTAAAGTTTGTTTTGTCTTGTTTTGTTTCGCGTAATTGCAAAGATTTTTTTTTCTTTCTTCCTTTTTTTTTTTATTAATTTTTTTGTTGCTTCTTCGTCTCCTTCTGATTCAACACGAAATTGCAAAGTTTCTCTGTTTTAACTGTTTGCTTCGTGTAATTCTTTTACATTTTTTTCAAAATAAACATTTTCATTCATACCCTTTTCTCAAACCCTTCTTTACAATGGAAACTCTATTTTGATTTCTTTAAAACCACAGTACATCACATTTCTTTCTTTTGCTTTGAGCACCTGTGTTTCATCATATTTTCATTATTTCTTTTTCACACTCACGCATTTCAATGTGCCACTGTCACAGCTGTAGTGCGACCAACATGCTTTGCTGCACCTCTGCGCTGCAGCGAGGCCCACTCCTCGCCCGTCCTTTTGTTCAGTTTAATTAGTTATGTTACTGAGTTGCCGTTTTTTCCTTTACTCTTCCTTTGAATTAATACCTTGTTCATAAATTTATTCCTTTATTTTACTTGAACCGTACGTCTCCTCGTTTTTGTCATGGTCTTGAGCCAGGTAGTGACAGTTACAAGGTAAAAAAGTAATTCTTAGTAAATAACAACATTTTAAACCGTAAATTGAGGAGTTGCTCTTTAGGATTGTTTCAGATTTTACTGTAAATTTTGCAAATTTCTCAGGCAACAACAGCTGCCAGTTTTAAACCATAAAAACAACAGGATTTTCTTTACAGGGTAGAAAGCATGACTTGACTAACAAATGATTTTAAGCACGAATAGCTAGTGTCATTTCTGTGAATGAATTATTGGAGCAAAGGCTACTTATATGAACTCATTATGACTACTGTATAAAATTAATGTCCTATGTTTAAACAACAGAACCTCTTTAGTATCAGCTTGTGTAAAAACTTGTGATTTTCACGCAATTTTCTGTGAAGTTTACTAATTGGGGCAAAGAGTGTATCTAGAATTCCTTTGTGATTTGTGACCAAACAGTTATTGTTACCATACTCCTGTAGTGTTTCTGATGGAAGAACAATGTGCACCAACTTGGAGTTCTTCAAACCCATTTTGGTGTCACTGTTCTACACTGGATGGTGTTGCCTGGTAGAGTTACTTTTAGACACTTAACACCAGTCTTGAGTTTTTTCAACTCTATTTGGTGTTGACCTCCGTCACTGTTTGGTGTTGACTTTCTACTCCATGAAGTGTTAAAATAACTCTGGTTGAGTGTTAAATAATCAACACTGTTAAAAATGTTAAATCAACACTCAAAAGAGTGGACACATATAAACACTGTCCTGGTGTTAGATGAACTCTCTCAGTGTTACTTTAACACTGGAGTTTTAGCTGTGTATTTATTCTTGGGTAAAAATGCTGCTTTGTTGTTTGTGCCACCTGCAGCCGTACACCATAGATATATAAGAAGAAGGCTAGAGTACAGGGTTAGGGTTAGTACCAGAGCACCAGAGCACCAGAGCAGTCTCCTGTGACGCTGCTGACTCCGCCCCCAGGCATCTAGCCTTCTTATATATATCTATGCCGCACACTACCTGAGCAGCACTGAGAGGTCAGAGGGGAACTGGCTATCATGCTCCACCAGGCTCCTGTGTCTGGCAGCTTCCATGATTGCAGACAGCAGCTTAGCTCGCTCACAGCTGCACAGGAAACCAGCCTTGGCATCTTGAACTCCATGACCTCTGCCCACATATGGTGAAAACAACAACCCACAAACCTCAACATCATTGGCACTCCTGAGGGACATTAAGGGGTACTAAATAACATTTTTCACAATACCAGAGTGTCAAAGGTGGAGGGTGGTGTGGAGGAGGGCTGAGGAACAGAAACCAACCCGAGTGATTTACCATTTATTAAACACAACAGCATGCAGAAACAGCACACTGAAAATGATCCATGACATAAAGTACGACACACAACTGAAGCATAACCAAAGAGATTTAACACTGAATGTGAAAGTCCAAATTTTCCCCCTTCAAAGCATTGTCACGGAAAGCTCTCAAACAACACTGATTTCCATATTTTCATATAAGAAACAGGATACCTTTATTCATCCACAGTCCTATAACTTCATAAAACTGGGCATTTCAAGTGATCCAATCTAAAAATGAAGGGCACCACATCACCTGATACAGTCATGGATGAAAGTATTAGCACCCCTGAAATTTTTACAGAAAATTCACCATTTCTCCCAGAAATTGTTGCAATTAAAAATATTTTTGGTATGAATGTGTTTATTTCCTTGAAGTGCATTTGAAAAAAAAATGAAGAAATAGGGCAAAAATGGACACAATTTTACACTTAACACAAAAATTAGGTCAGAGAATTGTGGGTAAATCATTTATTTTCAAGCAGGTGATGCTTGTTTAAACTCAGCTGTGGTGAGTAACAGGTGCTGGTAATAAAGAAATCACATCTGACACCAGTTAGAATGTAGAAAAGTTGACTCAACCTTTGTGTTGTGGGTCTTTGTGTGTCACACCAAGAAGAAGAAGAGAAAGAAGAGCTGAGGAGCGTCTGAACACCTCCAAGCAGTCCTGAGCAGTTCCAAGATGGCGCCGCAGATGGTTGCCTCGGTATTGCG
This sequence comes from Thalassoma bifasciatum, assembly GCA_008086565.1. Taxonomy (NCBI): domain Eukaryota; kingdom Metazoa; phylum Chordata; class Actinopteri; order Labriformes; family Labridae; genus Thalassoma; species Thalassoma bifasciatum. Next base: position 108,690 of record RPOG01001906.1, read on the forward strand.
CTCTCTTGTACTTTGTGTGTTTTTAGTGTTTTTGTTGCTTTTTGCTCTCCTTCCCTGGTCATTTACACCAGGGAAGAGCTCATAAACATTGGCCTTACATCTGTTGGAACTTTTACTTCAGTTTTCACTGAGCCAGAGAGTTTTACAGATGTTTTGGTCGGAGGAGCAGCGGCTCTGTATGGAGTTTATATTCACCGCGGGAGTTCTACTCGTTTGTGCTGGTCGGTTTTTACATCCCACCGCAGGGGTACGTAACGGAGACGCTGCAGCAGCTCGCTGACCAGATCACAGACGTGGAGAGGAATTATCCAGACTCACTGCTTATCATTTTAGGGGATTTTAACAGAGCACATCTCAACAACGAACTCCACAAATACAAACAGCACGTCACGTGTCCCACCATGGACGCCAATATTCTCGACCACTGCTACACTACAATAAAGGACGCTTATCACTCTGTTCCTCGTGCAGCTTTGGGACTCTCTGATCACTGTCTGATCCACCTCATCCCTACATACAGGCAGAAACTGAAATCTGCAGAGCCTGCAGTGAAGACCATGAAGAGGTTGATTGAAGAGTCAAAGCAGGAGCTTCAGGCCTGTTTTGACTGCACAGATTAAAACGCTTTTGAAGCTGCAGCCACTGACATTCATGGACTCTGTGACACTGTGACATCCTACATCAGTTTTTGTGAGGACCTGTGTGTGCAGACCAGAACATTCTGCACATACAACAACAATAAACCTTGGTTCACTGGGAAACTGAGGCAGCTCCACCGGGCCAAGGAGGAGGCCTACAGAAGTGGGGACAGGCTCCTGTACAAGCCAGCCAGGAACACACTGACAAAGGAGAGCAGAGCACCTCAGAGGAGCTACTCTGAGAAGCTGGAGAAACTATTCACTGCCAAAGATCCTGCGTCAGTGTGGAGAGGTCTTCAGCACGCCACCAACTACGGAAGACCATCCCCCCTACCAGTGGAGAACCGACTGGCTGAAGAGCTGAACCTGTTTTACACCAAAAAAACCTTCTGTGCATGAGTTGTCAGATATGAAAACTGGTGAGGAGCACCGTCTGTTATCAGCTGGTAATACTGTTCAGATCAATAAACTTCTTTGTTTAAACTTTTTGTGTGTTACAGTTGCCTCGTTGTATTTGATTATTTATTCTAATTTTTACTTTATTTTATTTTCTGACTCTCAATTTACATACTCATTATTTCGATTTCTGTACATATTTACTTTGCCAAACTATATTTGGGTATCACTTCAATGTTTTCCATGTTATTTGCCATCCATGGGTGAGGGGAGGGAGGGGGATATATACAGCTCTGGAAAAGATTAAGAGACCACAGCATTTTTTTCAGGAATCAGCATCTCTACATATATGACAGTGTCATTGCAGTGTCTGTTGAATTCCAACACAAACACACCTGTTTTCTACCTGTTTCTACCTGTTCCTACCTGATAAGGTACTGATGAGGTCATCACCTGAACCAAATCCTATTTAATGAGGAAATGTATAAAAACCATTGCTGAGGTCATCACTCTCCTCTGTGAAAGACTGATGGAGAACAAGCCAAGACACATGAGAGATGTTATTACAAATCAGGGTTATTCTAACAAATATTGATTTCTGAGTACTTCCAAAGTTAAAACATTAGTAATGTGTTGTTTAAAATTGAATATGAACTTGTTTTTTTTTGTTGTTGCAATATTTAAAGTCTGAAAACAGTGGGCTTTTTTGGTATTCTGACCACGTTTTATTTTCTGCAAACAAATGCTCTAAATGACAATATTTGGGATTTGGGAGTAATGTTGTCCGTAGTTTTTACAATAAAACAAAAATGTTAATTTTACCCAAAAAAATAGCAATACATAGCAAAATCAGAGAAAGGTAAAAAAAAATTGCAGTGGTCTCTGAATTTTTTCCAGAGCTGCATTTAATGACCTTCATTGTTTCTCAACATGTTTTACATATGTAAAACCACAATAAATAAAGTTAAAAAAAACTTGAAAGAGACCCTTTCACACCCCTCGACCACCCCGACAACAACAGGCTACCTGCCTCCCGGTCACACACACACACACACACACCCTGGACACTTTCTGTTTAAACTCCTCCCCTCCGGCCGGCGTTGCAGAGCACTGAACGCCAGGACATCCAGACACATGAACAGTTTCTTCCCACAGGCTCCTGTACACTGATGAACAGTTAAAAAAAAAAAATCAATACTGTTATCACACTGTCAAGTTTCATGCGCAGATTCTTGTACATTCTCTCTGTTGCACATTTTCATTGCATAATTTAGTTTAAATGTGTTTATATTTAGGGCCCAAGCGACCGCAGCGCGGCGAAGGCCCTCCTGGAACCTTAAGGATTATTCTTTCTTTCCGCGTCTTTAACCCCAATTTTCGCCCCTTTCCCTTGAAAAAAAGAGTGCCACACTATGTCCTACCCCCCCCTGACCACTGCGAAAAATTTATTATTTTGCCACTCAAAAAATGCTACAATCTTGCTAGCATTTAGCATTAGCTTAAAACGGTAGCCCCGCCGCCAACTTTGACTTATAATCATGCCTAGACCTACAAAACATTCTCTTGGGCAAACTCTGAATTTTGCAAGTTCGGAAATTTGTCCCAAAAGTCTGAATTTGACGATTTTTAGGGTACGTATTTGACGAACTTGTCCTAGGGTTTTTGTCCAATCAGCTCCAAATTTCTCATGTGTATACTACACACAGTGAAGATTAAAAGTTGTTCAAAGATTGTTATAATCTTCAGGCGCGTGGCCACCAGAGGGCGCCAAAACCCCCCGAAGTTTTTACATTCTCCGATTTGTATGACATTTTTTGGCCACGTTTATCGCTCCAACACCTTCACAAAAATGTAAAATGTTAAGGCACTGTTAATAAGTCCCTGTTTTTAGCCCAACCTTCTTCAAATTTCATTTAAATTATCAAGATCCATCCCTGGAAACACCCTCAAACTCAGAGGATAAAACTCTGTATCTTACAGACTTTCAATTATTTCTCTTTTCCAATTTTTAGGGTGAGAAAACTCTGCACCCTGCAAAAATGATCATTTAGCTCCAGCATTAATGGTCATTTGGCTCCATCTAGTGGCCAGACTTTACTTTTAGGTGTTCTGTGTTAGTCAGGCCACTTGATGGAGTCAAATGCATCCATTCATTGTATCACTTGTGCAATAACATGAACATTTGATGTGCACTGTGTGCAAACCTGTGTAACAAATTATACAGATTGAATTCCTCTTTTACGTCAAAATGCAGTCCTCTGCTGATCTATTTTTATATTTTTTAAAAAAGCTATATTTTGATATTTGGTTCTATTTTGAACATTTTTAATTTTGTTATCTTTTGTCTTCTTACTAAAACGTGTACAGCTGTTCCCTTAATGTTTGTAACCTGTGCATTTGCTGCTGTAACAATGTAAATGTCCCTGTTATTGGATGCAGCCAGAGTCTGAGTGGAATTGGGTGAAAACAAAAAATGATTTATTTATTTTTCTTTCTGATCTTTTCTTGGATCTACATCCTGACGTATCTGTCTATTCCTGAAAAAAACTATCGTTGTTAAACATGTTGTAAAAACACTGTTTTTAACGACTAGTGACTAACACAAAAACAACTTTGATTCAGATAAAAGCAGGACTCAAACACAATGCAACCAAATATTACCTTAATGTCACCATGTCAAACTGCTGTGATACATCTTTCTAAGAGGTGTATTCAGTTTGAAAAGTTTGACCACAGCCTCATTAGAATGAACAGGGGAAACAGTTTTTGACCTTATACTGCAGCCACCAGGGAGAGCAGTTTCTGTGGAGACCTCACCTCGAGCCGAATGAGATGGTGTCTGTGTTTTTTTCAGTCTATGATTGCTACGTGTTTGGAACTTTTGTTTTAACCTTTGGAAGTTTTCATTGTGGAGTGGTCCCCCTCTCTCCCCTACAGAGATTTTGGTGGTTCACTCCTGCACTGGCTTCACTGCACCCTCACACCTGCACCTCATCAGGACAATCACCAACTGCACTTAAGCCCTGCTCTGTCTCCTCTAGAGCCAGTGCCAGTGAAAATGAAAGAGCATAACAAAAGGCAAACCAGACCACTGGTACATCAAAAAACCCTTTCAGTGTGAGAATAATGAATCAATATTTTGCACTCGATGACAATACAAAAGAAAACTCTGGCCAGGCCAGGGGTCCATTGCACAAAAGTAGGATTAAGATATCCAGGATGAATGCTTGAGCCTGGTTCAGTGAATCCAAAACAAGAGCACCCTGGCTCAGTCGGTTGCACAAAGACTAAGCCAGGGTGCTCTTGGGCCAAGATGAACGGACATGGATTCATCAAGCCAGGTGAAACCAATCCTGGATCAGTGCGCGCCCGTGGCTTTGTTAAATAGACCCCGCCGAAGATCACAGAATCACCGATTCACCATGGCAACGAGAGCGGCGTCAGGAGCGGAAATCCTCATGGAGGCTTATGAGGAGGAAAAGGACCGATTAAAGAAGAAAGACAACACCACCACAGCTATGAATCAACGGGAAAAAAAAAAAAGAAAGAAATTTACGTCTCCGAAAACTGAGTTGTTTCTCTGATTGTGAATGAGTTTAAATTTTGAGTGGAACTGACAACAGATATGAGTGAAATATGCTGCTTCATCAGACTGTCAAATCGTATCTTTGCTCCTAATGCTGTTTAATTAGCACCATGCACACATACACATGCGCGCACACTCACAGACACACAGACACACACACACACACACATATATGTATATGTGTATATATCTATATAGATAGATAGATAAAAAACCCCTCATGTGCCCCTGAAGGATTTTTTTGTATAGAAAATCTTTTTAACACTTTTACCTTAATGTCCAGGTGAACATGACTTTTTAATTTTGATGAACTCTGTGCACTGTTTGTGATGTGAATTGATTTTAATAGTCTTGTTCTTATACTTGCAGATGTGAACCTGCCAGTCTTTTCTCCTGACACCATTCACAGACCCCAGGAGTCACAGCAGACCTACAATCAGGCCAGGACGAGAGCCAAGACTGAAATGACGTTTGACCCCCTAAAGGCACGCTTTCACCATCTTCAAAACTTAGGGGTCAGCCCTGTGAGGGCATATGACATCACTATGACATCACAGTGACATCACTGTGGCCTGTCCTGTCCTACTCAGTGTGGTGGACCTGAAGAAGGGGAGGACCCCCAGAGCACCATCACATATGGACTGAGACAATCCTGTCTCCTCTCTGATGACCACAGTGGTCGATGGTCAGGGACCAGTACGTGTTACATTATTTTACTTACCAAGCATCTTTTGAATTTAGTCAGATATGTTGTGCAGCAACAGAGACAGGTGCTGTTAATTTCAGTTAAATATGGCCTTCATCCCCAGAGGAAGTTATTTATTTTATCCAATTTAAATCGATTTGGCCTCTCATGATGTTTGTGTTGTTTACTGTGTGTAAGCAGGGAGGCTACAGCATTATTTATTTGTCTGTTCATTTGTGTGTGGATTTGTCCTGCATTTATTTCAATGTGAGGACGTGGATGTATTATATAGAGATATTTGAATGTGTAATTATTCCTATATTCTGTGATATGCTTTAAATTTGTGCTTTCTGTCTTGTAGTTTCACTTTGTGAGTTCAGTTTTGAAAAGAGATGATGGTTTACCTGCTTTGATTTATCCTTATTCAATAAAGGAACATCAAGTTACACTTCACTGTGTATTTTTACTGATTTATTTATAAAGTGAATAAGTAAATAGATTAATTATCATAAATGTTTAGATGATGACAGTGGGTCTAGTAGATTGTGAAAACATTGTGTAGTGGACATTGAAATAACTACTGGCTCAGATTTGTAGTGGCTACTGACTGAGATGAGGGATGAGATTAGATAAATCCTGGAACTTATCCTGGTCTGGAGCAGGCTAACTCCTCAGGATAAATCTCCATGGTAACTTAGGTCATAAAATATTCCACTTCCCACTATCCTAGTTTTGTGCAACCGGATCAAGGATAAGTTGAGCCAGGATAACCAAGATATCCCGGCTTAATCCCTTATCCTAGTTTTGTGCAACAGGCCCCAGGTCTATAAAGATTTTTATACATCAATCATCAAACAGGTTTCACACAGGTTCCTGGAACATTCAAACAATGTGACTGGTGATAATGATTTGCAGCATTTCATCAGAGAATGACAGATCTCTGGAGTGTTGCTGTGAAACAATCGATTTCTCTGTTGGACCTCTGCAGCTCATCTGCTCTCACATTGTCATCATCTGAGTGTGATAAAGTGGAGGATGCTGTGTGTGTAATGACAAGCACCCAAACACCATCGCAGGCTTTGGGGAGAAGACTGACAAAACAGGGCACCTTTGTGTGTGTTGTTGACGTGTGACTTTGTCTTTCATGGTAGAGTTTGAACTGTCACTTGTAGATGTAGTGATGAACTGTGTTAACTGACAATGGTTTTCTGAAGTGTTCCTGAGCCCACGTGCTAATATCCTTTACACAATGATGTGGGTTTTTAATGCAGCGCCGCCTGAGGGGTCAAAGGTCACGGCCATTCAATGTTGGTTTTGGGCCTTGCTGCTTACGTGCAGAGATTTCTCCAGATTCTCTTTGGTAACATGCCATGTTGGTCCAGAATATGATCTTTTGATTACATTAATCAAATCGCCAAGCTTACTCACTATGACTGTCTCTAGATTTGTATTTCTTTGAAACTTAAATTTTGAATTGGAGAGTGTTTTTAAATCTGTTCTTTGCGGAGTCCTTGGGTGACCTGAAAGGTGCCTCTAAATAAAATGAAATATTCATTATTATTAAAAATTATTATTATGGACTGTAGATGATGAACTCCATTGATTATTTGCAGTCGTACATTGAGTAACATTGGGCCTCATTCACAAAATGTTTGTACGCACAAATTTGTGATTCATCAAAGTTTTCTTACCTGAATTTCTTCTTACTTTGTGAAGAAATTTAGAAGACTTTGTGTACACACAAATAATAAATGATCAGCCTCCTAAAAAACTGAAAACACAGACTCTTTTCACTAAAAGCATCACATTTTAAAACTACTTTCAGTAAAAGAAAAAAAAGCCTTAAATAGAATTCATGAATAAAAACTGTTCATTGGCTAAATTTATTAAATAACCACAAAACTGACACATTTTCGTCCTCATCATGTTTATAATATTGAATCTTTAATTAAATACTTGGTTTAGATTAAAAATAGAATCATGTGTATATCAGGATGTCACATTTTATATGTTGACTAAATCATTGACTGCTCTGAGAAACAATTCCATAAAGTTGTGCAAACTGAATAAAGATGTAAATAATTTGCTTCTTCTTATGATTTTAAATATTTTCTGAGTAAATGACTCAAACACAGCTCCACTGTTCACTCAGATTTATTTATTTGTCATCGAAAATGACCAGCAGCTGTTTTATTGTGTCCTTTATATTACGGATACACGGTACGATCTCCCTCACGTCACCAGGAGACTCAGCTGATCATTTATCACCTCTCCAGTCAGGACGGGCGTCTGTGATGAGTCTCTCTGTGAGACACCAAGAAAACAAGCTGTGAGTTTGATGCTGACAACGCGGACGTAAAGGAAGACTGCTCCTCCTTCTGAACTTCTGAACAGATGTCCTTATATAGATGAATAGGGGCGTGGTTTATGCTGATTCCAGATAACGGGAACGTGCCTGTCCATGTAGAATGATTCTGATTCACTAATATACGCACGGTGGTGTGAACAAAAATAGCTGGTGTGCACGTGTCATGATTTTTCTCATTTTGTGAGACAGAACATTTCGATGCATTTATTAGTGAACGAGGCCCATTGTTCTTAAACTGTTGGACTGTTTGCTCACGCAGTCGTTGACAAAGTGGTGAACCTGGCTCCATCTTTGCTTGTGAAGGACTAAGCCTTTTGGGGATGCTTCTTTTATACCCAATCATGACACTCACCTGTTTCCAATCAACCTGTTCACCTGTGGAATGACCTAAAGGTGTTTGTTGCAACCTGGTACAACAGCGTGGCTCTGTAGTAGAAGAGAGCAGCTACTAGACTGACCTGCCTGCAGTCCAGACCTGTCTCCCATTGAAAATGTGTGGAACATTATGAAATGCAAAATAACACACCTAAGACCTTGGACTGTTGATCAACTGAAGATATGTGTCAAACAAGAATGTGAAAGAATTCCAGCTCCAAAGCTTCAACAACTGGTGTCCTCAGTTCACAAACACTGAACAAGTGTTTTTTGGAAGGAAAGGTGACGTCACACATCGGGAAACATGAACATGTCCCAGCATTTTAAGAATGTGAATGAATTCCAAAATGAGTGAATATTTGGAAAAAATGTTTATCAGCTTGAACTTTACATCTTGTCTGTGTAGTGTATTCAATTAAATATAGGTTTAAAAGGATTTGCAAATCATTGTATGTTAGGTTATATCCAATCTATTTCACTTCAGTAACAATGTCAGAGACAGCATCCTTCAGAAGATTTAGAGTTACACCACTGAGCAAATCACAGACTTTAGGCCTTTCACTGACTAGGATCCAGTATTGGCCTGCCCTTAACAGAATATTATTCACACTTCCAGCACAAATCATAAACTGCAGGCCCCGCGTTTTTACAGTGTGGAAGTCACGCCCTTCACAAATCACAAATGTCCATCCTTTTTCATGTCACAGACCTTATTGTGAAGGCTGCTGACCATGAAGTCTTGTGGTCCTGTGAAAGCCCCTTGCTTGCTTTGCAAATTGAATCTGACTTCAGGGATCATTGCACTTTTAAACACATGATAAACAGGTTTTATGGCTGTAGATACAAAACTAGTTGTAAGCTGCTTGTGCTGCTTCACTGGGTTTGCAATGTAGCAGCTCAGGCATAAACAAAGAGCATATGTCAAACACAGATCTGACCTTCATTACTCTTTCAGCTCTGCTCCTTCATCACAAAAATCATCGATTACACTTCAAATAACATCACTGACTCTGATTCTAAACCATGCTGAATAAATCTTGAATGATTAATGACACTGCATTATTTTGCAGTAGCAAATGTTGTTACATTGTAGTCATCAATTGAAATCATTTCCCAATTTGCAATGTTTTGGCCGCAAAAGGAGGACTAACAGTGTGTGGAGCCGAGGGCATGGATGGATGCCCGGGTCACACAGCTGCATGGCGCTGGGGCACAGACAGCCCTTCTCTCTGAGGCACATTGCTCCTTTTATGCCCAAAACACTGGACCATTGATCTGCAACTCCGTCATCTCCGCTGCCCGACACGGCTCAGGTCAGCATGGACTCCGGCAAAGCACAATATCTTACGATACAATATTCATCTGGAAGAATGGAAATACTGTAGATTGAAAAGCAGCAAGTATGATCACTGTGACTCCTGAGACAGACAGACAGATGGACAGATTGATAAATGTTCAAAGTTTTGTCTAGTTTCTCAGCGTATTATGTCTGAGTTCAGCCCGGTGCACTCAGGGTGCTCAGGTCTGTCTTCAGGATTGTGGAGTGCAGTTGGTAGAGAAGCTGTTTTTGTAGAGCGTACAAAAGGTGATTTTGCTCTGAGGTGCCTTCCTGAAGGAAGAAGCAGGAGGGAAAGATGTGTTGTCGGGTCAGAGAGGTCTTATTGTAGCTGCCATGTTGAAGAAACTCCTTATGAGCGGTGAGCAGCCTGTCTGAGTGTTTGTGTTGAAGCTTCAGAGAGCTGCTCCCCCTCCCTCTCCCTCTGTCTGACAGGAGACAGGACTCCTGCACCAGACACTAAGAGCTAAGGTGTGTGTGTGTGTGTG
>RPOG01001907.1:0-118549 GCA_008086565.1 Thalassoma bifasciatum
ATTACACAAAGAAGGGTCTAATAAATGCACATTGCCTACAGTAACTTTGCAACCTCCTGGTATTACCGACAAATGTCATTTTTTTTCTGTTTGGTGAGGTGTGAGGAGCTGATATACGACTACAAATAAAATATTGTATATGTCTGAGTGTCTTTTATTATTTCACCTGAGAGTGGCTGCAGAAAAACTGGAAACCATACACACATCAAGCCAAGAAGAGACTGTTTCTACAGCATTAATAAACATCTTTACAGCCTGGTTAACAAAAAAAAGCTCATTTTGACATCACGCCAAGCATCATAGTTTGGCTCACACAGTAAATAAATGGTGTGTGACTGCTCTTTGTGGCCCAAATGTTGAAGAACACACACCAAGGTGACCTCTTGGGAGCCAAAATAAATGATGATAGCCTCATTAATCCCACTAATCTGCACCTTTGGCTGGTTCAAACATTATAAACTGACCTCCTTTAAGCTAAAACTTGTGCTTTCGTGGCCTCTTGCTGCCAAACTTGAACTGAAGTGCTTCCTTGGGAGCCAAAACATGTGCTTATGTGTCCTTTAGGAACCAAAAATAAAAGTTGCATTTCTCTCCTGGTTGGCAACCCACACGAATCTGCCCCATTGGCTGGTCAAAACATGATAAACTGCCCTCCTGGGAGCCAAAATGTGCATAAGTGTTCATCTGTTGAAGCCAAAACACATACTACGGTGCCTTCTCAGGAGCCAAAACATACAACTTAATACCTTCAATGGAGACAAAATGCTTCAAAATGTCCTCTTGATTGGCCAAAATATGCCAAAGTGTCCAACCAGGAGCCAAACGCTTGCCCTCCTCAATGCCAAACATGTGCTAAAAACAGCATTTTGGAAGCCAAAACAAATGCTGAGGTGCCCTCCAGGTTGGCTAACCACACTTATCTGCCCATTTTAGCTGGTTCAAACTTGATGAACTGCCCTCTTAGAAGCCAAAATTTGTGCCAATGTCCCTTTTTTCCCCCTTTCATCCCAGCTCTTCAAATTGTCTGTGCGTGCCACTGCAGTAAACATTTCTGAGCTTTATAAACTTGAAGATAAAGCTACTGGGCTGAATGAGCTTCCTCAAGAAGTACAACACCCCAAAGTTCTATTTCTTTCCTTCAAAATAAAAGCCCTTTGATGACACCGTCTCAAGGAGAAAATCCTCGTTGCTCTTGGCTGAGACAAAAAATATCTCACAGCCACAGTTAGAATCTTTGTAGACAGTAATAACCTGAGACAGCAAATATGTTCAAGAGGACATTTATTTAGATAAAGAGCACATCAGCACAGAATCATAGAGGGTAACAGGATTCAACTCATCAGTTAAGACAACGTTTCACTGTCAATGAGTCATTTTCTTCTTCCTTTGTGCACTTTTTAAGAGCCAAAATGAATAAAAAATAAATATGTACATATATTTTAGACCTTTGTGTCTGACTCAAACAAACGCTCTCTCATAAAAAGCTTGCGTATTTTATGGATACCATTTAAAAACGAGCAAAAGTTGAGTTTTAATGATGTTTGAGAATCCAACCCATCCTGTAAGTCATCTGAATTCTTCCGTGTAGACATTTAAGAAAAAATGAATAATTCATATCTACAATCGGGTTGGCAGAGAATTTACAGAAGCCTGAAGAGAGCGCGATGCATGAGAACATGAGATTTTGGAGTATTTTTTATTTAAAAAAAAAAAAAAAAAGTATTTAGTTTTGCAGGGAGCTTTCAGGAAATGCTCTTCTTTTGTAATAGTTCATGTAGCTCCTGTATTGTGAGCCCATAAATTGTTCAGGCACACTCTGTTCCACGCGTCATTACGCACGAGTCATGTCAGTTCCATCCAGATGCTTTTGGACCAGAGCTTCAGGTGTGTTTATCTGGTGTATGGGATCAAGCTGGAGCCTGATAACCCTTTACAGCCCAGGTGAGACAGCTTGTACTCTCCGTTATCCATGATGTGAATCGCTCCAACCCCCTGAGTGTCTCCCTGCGTAAAAGAGCGCGTGGTGCCACCCTTATTGTGAGGTGGTGTGGACACTCTGAAAACCAAACTGTTGAGCATCTTTCTGATCTCCGGCCTCATCAGGCAGTAAAGCACTGGATTCAAACAGCTGTTCGCGTGCGCCAGGCACACAGTGACGGGAAACACATAGGTGTGCACCATGTAGTACGACTTATCCCAGTTTACTGCGTTGAATTTGACCAGCACACCCCAGAATGTGATGGCGTGATTTGGCATCCAGCAGAAGAAGAAAGACAAAACAACGATAGCGACAGATTTGGTGATTCTACTCCTCCGTCTGGGGTTGCTGCTGTCCATGCTCCTCTGTCTGACGAAGCGCAGGAGCATCAGGTAGTTGACAGAGACGATGAGCATAGGGATGATGAAGGCGATCAGGATCTTCTGGAGGTGATACAGCGCCAGCCAGTCGTGCCCTTCAGGAAACCTGAGCAGACAGAGTTTCTCTCCTGCCACCACGGTCACAGTGGAGAAGATTGTTGTGGGAGCTGTGGCCGCTGTCGCTGCCACCCACAGCACCACGCACACCCACTTCACACCCCTGGACCTCCTGTATGCTTTCTTCTTCAGGGCAGAGGACACAGACCAGTATCGGGTCACGCTCATAGCAGTGAGGAAAAACACACTCGCGTACATGTTCATGACGGTGACAGAGAGGATGATTTTGCACATGGCGTCTCCAAAGGGCCAGCTGAAGTCGAGCGCAGTGTCCACAGCCCAGAAAGGTAACGTGAGAACAAACTGGAAGTCTGTCACTGCCAAGTTAATGATGAAGAAGTTGATATTTGACTTTTTTCGCCCTTGTCGTAGCCTCATGAGGAAAAAGACAAGCAGATTCCCCACTAAACCCATCGCGCACACTACAGAGTAAACCACAGAGATGAGGATCCTCAGGATGAAGGCGCCGTCTGCGCTCACGTCGATGTCTTCGAAGCTGAATTTGTCATAATCAGGAGAGCTGCGGTTCACTGCACCGCTGTAATTCAGTTTCCTGTCCATCTTCAAAGAGAGGAACCTGCGCGCACAGCAGGTGAGAGAGGAAAATGAAACTGATGCTCTACTTTTCTTCTACCAGCTCTTCATCCACGCAGGGAGGGATGGGGCTCTGCTTTTTATACAGGTGTGTCGCTCCTCAGCTGAGCCACGATTGGTTGATGAAAACGTGACAGAAACACAGGGAATCATAGAAACAACACTGAGCTCTCTCTCTAAACCCAGCAGCAGACACAGATTAAACCTCATCTGAGATCTTATTCTTAACTCTCACAGGTTGTCAGATCATAATGACCTGTGACTGGATGCTTGTGGCACCCCTGGAGCGTGCGTAAATTACGCATTGTGGGGATGATGACAAAGCTTCTATGGGCATGGGAGCACACGCTTAGTCCCCATAAGAGATCTATTATACTTATTCCAGCTCCCAGGAGTGTAATTACTTTTGCATATTTTGGCTTTCTAAGGGGCTCTATTGTGTGTTTTGGCACCAGAGAAGCCACTTTGGCACGCATTTTGGCAGCAGATAGGGCACTTACGCACATTTTGGCTCTTAAGAGAAGCCTTAAGGTCATGTTACTGCATCTGAGAGGGCACTTTTGCTTATTTTGGCTCTAAAAATGAGACTTCAGCACGTGTTTTCGCTCCCAGGAAGGAAGTTCATCATTCTCCAACCAGCTAAAGGGAAAGATAAGTATCGGCTGCCAACCAGAAGGGCACTAAAGCATGTGTTTTGACTCCCAAGCAGACACTTTGAGGCAGGTTTTTCTCCCAAGAGGGCATTTCATGATATCCTTTGGGTTCTTCAAGGACACTTTATTGTATTTTGGCTCATAATAGGGCACTTTGGCATGTTTTTTTGACTTCCTAGAAAGCATTTTAGAGCAATTTTAGCTCCAAAGAGGACACAATAGTACACATTGACACCAAATAGAGGACTTAAGAAAGTGTTTTGACTCCCAAGAAAGCACTTTAAGACAAGTTCGGCTCTAAAGTGGACACTTCTGTGAGTGTTTTTCAACAATTTGGCCACAGGGGCTTGGGGGGGGGGGGGGTAGTCCTGTGCACACCACTTATGGAAATCCTGTTGCACAGTTTGCTGTAACATAATGAAGGAAGATTTCACCTGCACCAGATGAGAACAATACCACGATTTGTCCGCTAGAGGGAGCACAAAGCTCAGGCTGTTGGAGACCAATAAAGCAAAACAACATTAAGAGTTCACAGACAGTGTGAACTTTTCTTTTTACACGTTTATTTCATGTAGTAGTTTATCGGAAAAAGAAAGCAAGAAGCGTTGTGTTGTGTTAAAATGCAGCTCTAATGGCTGCATGTTGATTTCAAAAATAAGTTTTTTTAATCAGGAAACTCTCTGAACTTGAGGATTTAGCTGTGTCTATTCCTCCTCTTTGCTTCAATGTTGTTTTGTAACAGTTTCCTAGACTCGTGTTTTCAGTTTTTACGCACAGCGGGGAGGACCGCTGCACAACCAGAACTGTCTTCTCTTCTCTGACTCCACGTGAACGCATCAATATCTCCACAGGTCCTCAAGTGACCCAGTGGAAAAAAATGCTCGAAGGACCTTACTTTTTGGAGTAACTGCCAGCTGGAGTGTGTATCTAGTTTCTTGGAGTAGCATTCCCCTTTAAGCCTGCTGCTGCTGCCCCGCTGAAAGATAGCCCATTGTCTTAAGTCCACCCATCTGTGGGGGTGGCTCTGCGAAAGTTTGCTGAAGAAATGTTGAAGCTGTCACTGAGTGTCGGTGAGAGACTGATGGAGCACGGAGGCAGCTCGGACGCGAACACCGACTTTGAAGGAAGTTTGGAAAGTGTTTGCGTAAAACCAAATGCAACGAAAACGCCCCGTGGAGAGAGACCATGATCAGGCCTGAGCTGCAGAAGTTTGCTGGAGTTGACACAGTTTGAGTTGCATGGCTGCAACAAAGGCGAACAGCTCCTCCGGTCCAGATGGGATTCATTTGAAGTGACAATCGCTGCTGTGTAGAAAAGCCAGTAAATGCTTCTTAAATCCAGTGTCCTGACAAGATGACCCGTTTGGACTGCGGGCTCCGAGTCTCCCTCATTCACTGCTTTATTGCACTTCTGCTGGGGAGCTGCAGAGCGCTGGGAGTATCACATGAACCAGGTCAGTTCAGAGTGAATCTGATGATGTGCTCTTGTATTCTGCTGTTTTACTCACTGGTGCATTAGAGTCGTGCAGAGTGAGTCCTCAGAGTAGAGGGAATGACAGCTGTGACTTCTGTTTACACAAGTTTCACTACAGCAAAGTCTGCTGGTAGCTGTGCAGAGCTGCTTTCCATTAAATCATCAAAGCTTCCAGTCTCATGTAAAGCAAACATCTGCTCAGTCTGGACTTGAGCCAGAGTGAAGAATCCCAGCTGACACTGACCTCTGACCTCATGGATCAGGTCAGGAAACAGAATCTCTTCCAGGATGCATCATCTGTGCCCTCAGAAAGTGATCTGTTTCCACTCCACAGCTGTGAACATGCAGATATTCCTCCCATCACTGAGCTTATCTTGTAGGATGCACTTCCTCGCCTCCTCCATCCCCTCGTCTCCATGTAGCTCCTGGAGTTTGAGTGTTAAAAAGTCAGGCCTCTCTTGAGATTACAGATAAGAAGAAAAGGAGTCAGGATGTGTTCTGTCTCCTCCTGTCAGCTGTGAGATCCTCAGGGGAAAAACCCAAGTGGTTGTTAATGTTGCATGTGACAGTGGGGAAAAACAGATAATGTAATGTAGATTAAAGTCCCTGTGAGGACTTTATCAGTGATCTTGAAATAGTCTCACTTTTATAAACCTGTCTGATCATAATCCTTGATTCAGTATGAGATTATCAGCAGCAAAATTAATTATTTCTTGATGCTGTTTCTCAGCATCAATGATCAATTCTGAATAGAGTCGAAATTAATTATTTTACTACGAGAATAAAGTCAAAGTTAATTATTTTTACTACAAGTTTAAAGTCAAAATATGATCGAGGACAGTCTACGAGGAGGAGGAAATGAGGACCACAGAGTAAACGTTTAATCTCACCTGTTAACTGCAGCACTCTCATCCTCGTTTCATTCTTCTTTTTCTTCTTCTAATTTGATTCTGATTTGATCGAGTCCTTATCTACTTCTGATATGACTTTACTTCGACTTTAATCTTGGAGTAAAATAATTAATTTCTACTTTATTCTCGTAGTAAAATAATTAAATTGGACTTTAATCTGGTAGTAAAATATGAAGCAAAAAAAAAAATCCTAATGTGACCCTAATACTCCGCAATTACATTTTTCAATTTTTAGATTCCCCATCCTATGTGTTGATACTTATTGCTATATTGAAGGGGGCACACTTTTATTATTTACTCATTTTGAATAAGAAAAACACATACGTGAAGAAGAAAAGAAGAAAAAACACAACCACAAAAGAAACTCTGATTGCATATTAAAGTATCATGAATACAGTGGCTGGTAGGGGTCAAATGCAGGCCCACAACTAAAACCACATAGACATTGATAAATGCATATCATATTCAGAAACGCTGCACATTCAAAAGCAAATGCAACACCTGAAACACGCTGCAAAGGAAACTAACACTATATAAGGCAAAACAACTGCATTAACTTCTAATAGGCTGAAAATACTGAAATAAAAGTTTAATCGACAACACACCCAACCAGAAAACAACTGCAAACACAAATACTCTGCAAGTTAAGCCTTAAGGGAAGTGCTCCACACCTGACACAAGGTGAGTGGCAGTGAAATAAAGCAGTTTCAACCATTGATGAGCTTTTGACCCCTACCGGCCACCGTAGCTTCAAGATGGTGCACATTAAAGGGTTTTGAAGAAAGTCCTTCAACTTTGAAAAGGATCTAAAGGCAAAACTCCTTCAGTGAGGAGAGCACACACCTCTTTTAAGCCACTGATGCAAGATTTATGAAAGCCTGTGTAAAGTGTTTTTATTCTCCTTAAGGTATGAAAAGTTTTTCTTTTATTTTTTTTTCATATATTTGATTTTATTACATCAAGTTGCAGACACGTCAAGTAGACTACATGCACCTGAGATTTCAACATTAAACAACATGAAGTTGATGTTGAAATGAATTGAATCGTTTCCAATTTTGGTAAATTTGTAATTGATTTTTTCTTTTTTTTAGTCTTGCAAAGTATTTAAACATGTTTCACATAATAAAAACCACTTAAGGAAAAACTGATATGCAGTTAAAACCATTGCATTAAGGAGGAAATTACTTAAAAACAACTGCATCAGAAGGTTAAGTTCACACCGGCCTTTAAACTCTAATTGAGTCATTTTTTAATCTCCATGTGGATCCAGATCTGCGGTAATTCGATCATTTCCATGAGGTGAAGTGATCTCTATTAATTAAGTGTTTAACAATAAGAGATAAAACTCAGTTAATGTTACTTATCCTAATGATTCTGACTTTATTTTCAGTCAAGGAGAAATTCCAAGCAGCTCATTTCCAAACACTTTTACCTCATATCTCTCTGCACTGATCTATTCTTGGAGGTATTTTATCAGACATCTTTCAGCAGCACTGAAAAGAGAGGGACCTTGTTTTTTTTCCCCACATCTTATATCTGTGTGAAATCATTGCTTAGGTTCTGCCTTGAGATGAGACGTCACTGAAGGTGGTTTAGATAAGATGTGTTTGGCCTTTTTTCCGGCATTGTGTCTTGAATTTATGATGCAAGAAAAATGAAACTCCCTCGACTCAAAATCCATTTCAACACAACTTTGTGATGCAAGTTTTGATTCAAATGTGATTAGATGTGTGTGGTTTGTTTTGCAAAGATATTGACCACAGTCTGAGGAAATACAGAGAGTTAATCACAGCTCAGGCTTTCTGAACAGATTCTCCTACAGCGTCACTTCCTCATGAATCCTTGTGATGACACTACAGACATAAATCCAGTGCTTCACCTTTTTGATAACTGATGCAGAGTTATTAAAGCAGGATATTATTGTTACAATGGGGCCGTGTTTCATGTGGCATCAAGTGACTCACTCCTTGAGTCTCACCCCTCGTAAACATGACTAATTCTGAAGTCATATTTCTGCTCTTTGCCACTTCAGTTACCACCCCAGACTTTCTGTTTGAGTTCAAGCATTGGAAACGCAAACTTCTGGTTCTGGTTGTGAATCCTCAGAACATTCTTAACGAACCAGCCCACGTTCATACCAGTTTATGCAGGAATGTGGGAGGGCGTAGTTTGAGTTACTCATGCGAAAGTAGACAAACTAGCAAAATAGTTGAGTATTGATGTAGCTCTTTTCTAGTATTTTTTGTTCCAAACAAACAAAAGAAAAACCTCAGCTGCACATATATTTTATTTCCATATTATGCAGCCAGCTCTTTTAGTTATTATGCACTGTGTTTATAGAGAATGGTTAAGAGAGAAGTGCTATGTTATACTTTGTTAGAGAAGTGTTTTCTCAACAAATATGCCTTTTAAAGATACTTTCCAAAATGAAAACAGTAAACAAATTTCTGCTTTAGAATACAAAAGTTTCATGTCTTTCTTGTTATACAATGTAAACAAAGACGTCAGTCAAGCAAATGTACCGTGATTCGTGAATAAATAAAATTCTCTAAACTAGTTGTTCCCAACCGTTTCTAGCTCAGGGCCAACTTTAAAGTCGCAAAAATTTTCACTTTCAACCACTAACCTCATAAATACAAAGGCCGTGATGCGATCTCAGAGCACTTTGTTTTTTTTTTGAAGATAGAATAAGTAATGGGGAAAAATGTTGGAAGCTTTAAAGTTGTTAACAGCATCTGTAACATGTTGCAACACCTTCAGTTTTACAGCTTTCAAGATTTTTCCATGTCTAGTACTTGGAGGAAAATCGAAATGCAACAATAAAAAGAATATTTGGAACATTTTTGACATAATTTTAAACATAAATGAGTTTAAAAATTTTCAAAAAATCTGTTTTTTCAGTTATTTTTAGATAATTATAATTGAAAAATTATGCAATTTTGGGAATGATTTGGCGGCCCACTTGCAAGATTTTCGTGGCCCCCTGGTGGGCCACGGACCACAGGTTGGGAATCACTGCTCTAAACTAAACTGCCATCAAACATTTTGTCTCCCCACTTGGTCACTTCCTGCTCTTTTCCCCCATTTTTCTCTACTTCCTGCTCATTTTCTAAACCCAGGAAATGATGCACCATCAATAATTTTGGTTCCAGACGTGAACCAACTCATCAGATGCTGAACAATTTTTTTTCCTGTCTGAACACAACCGACAGTTCATTTCGGTTCAGGATGTTAGAGCCTCCTGTGTGACTGATTTTTTAATAGAAACCACTGAGAGAAGTCACCGGTGATAAGTCGGCCACATCAGTGCTGTGTGTGAACAGACTGTGAGTAATTCCTGTCTGCTCCTGCACATTTTCTATACCCCTTTCAGAGATCTTAGATAGAAAAGATGTGTTTTTAATTAGTGGATTGTCTTCGCTGAGAGTAGAAGGTGAAAGGAGGAGAACGGGGAAGAATGAGAGTGTTCTGCACCATACAGCTGCATTCAGACATTAAAATGATGAATGTGATTCTCATCTGGGTTTGTTTAGAGCCTCCCCAGTTTGTTTACGACTTTACAGCCACTTAATGATTTAATTACCCCCAACTTTCCCATGATTTACTAACCCTTCCTCTCATTCGTCTGACAGAGAGATTGCTGCGGGATATTCCCCAGTATGAAGTCGTTCACCCCACTCGAGTGGATGCCGGAGGTCACTTCCTGTCCAATATCCTGTCTCACCATGCTCGCCGCGTTCAGCGCCGGGAAGCCTCAGAGGAACCCGCCGACTTGGACCGAGTCTTCTACCGGTTGTGGCACGGCGGCCACAGTTTGCACTTTAACCTCACACTCAACCCAAACCTGCTGGCTCCAGGCTTCCTGACAGAGAGGAGGTACGGTGGCCTGGAGGGAGCGAAGATCAGTCCGCCTGGATTCTCGCAGTGCTACTACTTAGGTGAAGTGTCGGAGGAGGGATCTGTGAGAGGAAGGGCGGCCATCAGCACCTGTGACGGACTGGTGAGTCAATTAAACCCCTTACATCCCCAATTAAAGCTTTTAACTGAAGAGCCATAAGGTCAAAATTCATCAGTGACAGATAAAAAATTGAAAAATTAAAGTATCTGGTTCTAGAAAATGTCATGTTTTAATATGTGGCTAAAGTCCAAATCAGGAGAAATGCAGCTGAAACACTTTTTTTTCTCTTCATTTTTATAACCATTTTTGAAAACCATTAACTTCAAGATGCTTCATGCCAAACATAAGACATCCACCACATCACTTCTACACTTTGTCATCTACATCTGGGTGAAATTTGAGCTTTCTAGGTAAAACCTTGTAGGAGTTAGAGAGTTTTTAGCCTCAGGTGACCAAACACCAGACAGAGTTGTAAACAAAACCAGCTTCGTCCGTGCTCAGTGTCCTCTTTTGAGTCAACTTTGCTCTGCTCATGAAAAGATTTGCTGAAAACCATAAAATAGTTGTTCCAAGTCATGGATCTTTCCACCTCCATTCCGCACATGAATATAAATGAGGATGCAAGGCAATAAATAGGTTGCACTAATGATGTAAATGGCTGCAGCTCACTCTGTGTGAAGGGTTAGTCAATTGGTTAACTGTTAGAGTGATTGACAGCTCCTATAACAAATGAACGACCCTCTAATAGCGCTATTGTGCAAGACCTCTGTGCGCTATTAGCCAGTCAAGGAGGGAGCTCTTGTTGGCTATCACAAGCTGTCTTGGGATGAAAACCCAACAGAAAACAATGGGATCACTTTTGTCTTGCAGCTAGAACTCTAAGGAAAACAAACACACCCAGTTTTGCTAGATTCACGATGTGGAGGAAATGCTATAAGACTGTGAAGCTGCTGTTATTGACAGACAGACAAACAACAGACTGTACAGGAGAAATTTCACCACTTTGATCAATTTAATGAAACAATACCTTTGATATGTTTGAACTCTGGATTTCTCTGGTGGAAAGGAGAGTGAATAAACAGGGTACGTGCGTCAGGATGTGACGTAGTGACCTCCAAATAGGTAGGACGTCCCAGTTGCTGTGTTTGCCATTCAATCAATTCTTTCACAAATTAAGTCTCGTTGATCAAGAAAACTGTTAAGCAAACTTAGCAACTGGAATGTGAAGAATCTAAGTTTTCTAACGCAGTACAGCATTTTGATGTTTGACAAAGGTGTTACTGTTTACTTTGATGAGGTCAAAGGAATGGCTACCTCAGAAAAGTCTGGATAGTTTTTTAGTTTCAGTTCACACATGAAGTCAAAGCTGGAAATTTGGGGTCATTTTTGAGTTTTGTGCATGTGTGAAATCACTGTTTGTGTTTTCCTGCGTGGAGAGTTTGGAAGGAGACAAAGTTTTGATACTCGTCTGAAACTTGAAAATAATCAGATTGTGTAATGTAAAAAGTTTTTGAAAATAAAAAAACAGTCAGGCAGAGTTGTCCCTCCCACAGCAGAGTGGTGAAGCTGCTAAATTACCTTGTCTGAATCTCAAATCAAGCCGTCCAGTTGGAGCTCCTGGTGTGCGACGCCGGCGGCAGCTTCTGTCGCCTGCAGCTGTTTCACCATAAGCCTCTTTCCCTCCCTCAGATTTTTGTAGTTTTTCTCACTTCGAGCCACAACAAACATTTTGCTTCATTAAGTTCAATCAAAGACCCAGTGCAACTTTTCCACAGATGCAGAAACTGAAACCTGGAGCAGACAGTTTCCCTCGAAGGCGCCTCTGAGGTCCTGAACACATTTAGGACTAATTCAGTCAACGTAGCTGATGAAAAACAACACAAATCTATGAATCTGTTCAATATTTAAGTCACACAATTACTGTTAAACTTCTTTCTGATGCAGTTTGTCACCATATTTTGTTTGTTGACACTCGAGCTGTTTGTCCATCTGAAAGTCAACTGGTGGAGAGATTTCATTGAACGGCTCACTGCTGCTCTGCATGTGGAGTGAACAAACATCGCCTCAAGCAAATAAGAAAACAAGAGGTCATGTTGGTGTTTTCTCTCCTTTGACTCCAGTGAGAGTTCAAAGATGGTAAATAATTTGATTGAACTGACAAACGTATTTATAAACAGTCAGCCTGGATGGTTTGAAGAATATTTACTGTCTCAAAAGTTTCAGACTTTTTCTGAGTGATAGCATGAAACTCGGGAAATTCCCACATATCTGAAGGAGAGATCAATGCTCTGTTAACCCTTTAAGGACTGAGCCCCGAAATGCCTACCTGGACTATTTTGCATATCGTGACCATGAAACGGTCAAAAAAAATGTCACTTCTTTGGCCCATTTTTTTCTGGAATACTTTGAACTTTCAATATCTGGTGTTATTTCCAATTTACTGCATGCTATGTGAGAGGAAAACCCTTTAAACTGAAGAAAAATACAAACAGAGAATTGGATGTTAGAGGTATAGTGAAGAAAAAACACTGCAAACAAACAGAGCTAAAAATTTTAACAGGAAAAGTTGAAAATTTGAACCTTAACAAACACGTGCAACAGCATGTCAGCGCCGACACATCCAGCCTGAAAGGGTTAAAATGAAAAAATGTTGTGACGGCTCTCTGTTCAGACTTTCAGCCCTAACACCTCCCAGCATCCACCTGCACGCTCTGGCTGAATATTGTGTCATCGCTTCTTAATTCCTGCATGTTAAGTTAAACACACTTGTGCTTGCAGTGAAGATAAGCGCTCAGTAAAGATATGAGATATCACATATCTGTCAGCAGCACACACGTTAACCTCAATTAACTCGACCCAGTCAGCATTTTGGTGTTTGTCAGACCCAGAGTCTGTACATGGCAGCTCCACGTGGTGATGCTGATATTGCCGACTCTACCACCTGAAAAACTGCAACAAGAGGAAGAGTCTGTAATAAGACGACGAACGCAAGAGCTCGGACAAGGAGCCAGACTGGGCTGTAAGTTATGCAGCTGAGCAGTGGCGTGCACAGACATTTTCAAGGTCATGGGCGAAAGAAACAAAAGGCACATACAGCGTGCGTTTTGACTTGCAGAAGGGCACTTGAGCCCGTTTTGGCTCCAAAGACAGCACATATGCTTAAGTTTGGCATCACTGAAGGCACTTATGCCTATTTTGGCTCCCAAGAGGATGCTTTAGCACATGTTTTGGTTCAAAGAGGAGGGCTCTTAAGCATGTATTTTGGCTCCCAGGAAAGTAGATTATCATGTTTTGACCTGACAAAGTGGCACATTAGTGTGGTTTGCCAACCAGGAAGGTGCTTCGGCATTTGTTTTGGCTCCTAAGGCCCAATTCCAATTCCTTTCTTAACTCTCAATCTTATTGCCCTCAAAACCAAGTGTTAGGGCTATCTTGCGACTTAGAAATGGGACACCCCTTCAATGCAAATGAATTGTTGTGGACTGTCTGTCAGTTATTCCTTCAGTTAGCGTTATCAAAAAAATATCTGTATAAATAACACAACCACGGACATATTCAGCTGTCACAGCATACCATAGTTTATTGAAAGGTAAACACCAGCTATAACTATCGTCACATAACTCTGCGGCTACAGGAAATGACATTAGCCCGGTCATCTTATACTATTATCGGCACAAGCATGTTATATAGGCTGTTATCTTGATAAATCAATTACATTACCACTGAGAAAAATAACCATTTTGTAACGTTAACTAACTTAAACGATAGGAACATGGCTTGTCTGCACCTACCACTATTGACAAAAGATCGTAAAATAAAAATAAATGTTATGCAACAACAAGGTAAATAATCCATAAAATGGGTCTAAACTAAGATAATACAATGGTTTTCGTAATATTTATATCTCCATTAACAAAGAAAATACTATATTTGTAGCTCGCCTTCTCTGCCACTTTGGACGCCATGTTTATTTACCGAAAATACGCAATGCATTCTGGATGTCCCTTAGTCCCAAGGGTGGTGTCGGAGAATCTCAGTATTGAGGGAGATACAGCCCTCAGTCTTACCCCTCAACCTCAACTTTCTGAGAATCGGGACAGCACTTACACTTCGCGGGAGTGCGCATTTTGAGATTGAGGGTTAAGATTGAAGGTTAAGACAGGAATTGGAATTCACCCTAAGAAGGCACTAATGCGGAACTTTGGCAACAAAGAGGGCACTGTAGCATGTGGCATTATTTTGGTCTGTACAAATTGATGTGACTAACTGAATTGACCCATTGAATGCCACTGGCAAAAATAGTTGCCCCACTTTTTTACTCCTGGAATATCCTGAAGCGTTGGTTTGACTTAAGCTAATTTAAGTTTTCAAATGAGAGAAGAATATCAAAAATACATAACAATAATCATAGTGATAATAACAAAAAATATAGAAATATGCATATGTTCCAGAAAGGCCTAAGGAATAAAAAGCCTGCTATCATTTTGCATAGAAAAATTGGGATTTAACAGGTTAAGTAAAGCCACTAGAATATTTCTAAATCCTGTAAACTGTTAGTTAAAATCCAAATACTTAGAGATGCACTCATTCAACTGAAAACTCATGGTATATCCGAGGAAACATCACTCAAACTTCCCTTTGACACTACCTGTTGTTTCATGATATTTAAGAACTACATATGTCGTGTTCTTTCTTCACTTTGGTGGCTGTTGTCTTTTATTCTTTTTATCTTTTTTTTTTTTTTTTTAATCTGACATGATCATTCCTCTTCTTTGATATCCTTACTCCTCCTGTTACATGAAACTTGGTTCATGTTTTCAATATCCACCAGATGAAGTAACAACAACCTCCATATTATGCTCCTTTGGGTATAACAAAGGCTGCTACTTAGTGTTAGTCAGGTTTGTTGTCTGTCTGTGCTTCGGTCCTGAGGAAACTGGCTTTTGTACCGAGCAGGTGGGCTCCAGTTATTTCTCCCAAACAAACAAAAGTTGTGTTTACATCCAGTGATACAACCCAAAGCTCATTGTGTGTATCTTTGAAGTCTAACAAACATGCTGAAGACATTTCCTTCCTCATAAACATTCATAAAGCCAGTTTTCTTTCAGGCATTGGAACCCTGCATCCTTTCTTACTATGTCGTTTCTTCTTATGCGTCCAGTATTGAAACCACCTGAGAAAGAAGATTGTATCAAACACAAATGCATGCACTCCTTAGAGCAGTGGTTCCCAACCTTTTTTGCGCTGTGACCCCATTTTGGCATCACAAATTTCTGGGGACCCCAGAGACACATTTTTTTTCCTAAAATTTGTTCATTTCTATGTTTTCATACTTTGTTGTAAACACAGAGTTGCCAGAATTAGTGCACAAAGTGATGATTTTAGATTTCCTTATCAGGATAAAGGCTTTATTCTAAGTAAACGTTGAAATAATAATAATAATAATAATAAAAACTTAATTTATCCCAAGGAGACAATTAAAGGCACATCTCGCAGTAAACAATGTAAATAACTGTAGACAAAGATAAGAAACAAACAGCACACAGTTGAGCATTACACGGTAAATTTAGTCTACTGCTCCAAATGCTAAAATACTGAAAAATAGAAAACAGATTGCTAGGATACTAAAATACAAAAAATACTGTCTTAAGTTCAGGGATGGTATATGTAGTAACAAAATGCTGACAAAATACTACAACATATAGAATACAGTGTGTTCAGTGTGTCTTGTTTTAATTGTAAGAAGAATAACAATTACTGAAGAAAATATCTTTTTTAGGATATATTTTCAACAATTAATAGACATCTAAGGGAACCCCCTTTGGATTCCAGGCGACCCTATGTGGGGCCACGACCCCAAGGTTGAGTAACACTGCCTTAGAGCACATGAGATACTACAGATGAAAAGAAGTTTAAAGAGATGAAAAACTGTACAGGTTATGTTAAATAACTTGCAGGAGTGATGATGAGTTCTTCTCCTACAGAGGAGACTCATGTCAGACACTGCGCCAAGATGATGTTAGTGTAACGTGACGCTACGGGAGCATCACACGAACGCAAACAGCAAACACTTACTGCACAGCCTCAGTGAGGATCAAACACATGAAAACACAATAAAACACAGTATGCCTTTAACCACTTGGGGGTAATAAATGTATTTCTATGATTGTTGATCGTGTGCACCATCAGGCTTTGATGGTATGTACATTATCATTTACACTCGCTGCTTTCATCTGCACAATTACAGGTTGTAAAAGCATCTTCACACATGCTGTTTGAGTGAGTGAGTGAGTGAGCGAACGAGCGAGTGTGTGAGTGAAAAAGATAAGTGGCAGACAAAGTGCTGCAAGCAAACCCACCAGATAAGTGCTTTTAAATTTGAGTGTTTGAACCGAAGCATGTGCAGCTCATGCAACACGTGTAGGATTGAAATTAACTGGAGTGGTTTATTGCATCTCTTTTTCATTTAAAGGCTCCCGTGAGGACTTCACAAGTGATCTAGCGCCAAAATTGGTCATTTCTAAATGCTATTACTCAGTATCCGTGGTTGGGTTTGATTTCCTCGGGAGAACACAAATCCATTTATGGTTCATAGACCGAAAGTCTTGATGATGACTTCATGCTGGTCGGAAAAGTTGATCAGTGAGAAACGAGATCCGTCCTTTTTCCTGAGGAAAATGATTTCATTGATTTATTATTTTAGTAATGTTGGATGCTGGTGCTGGACTGGAAAAAGGAGGTCAAAGCAGAAGAAAGCTAAACAGGAGAGAGATACAGCACAGGCAAAAACACTGGTTAAGCTGTTTGTGATAATGTTCATTCTAACCCACATGCAGCAGTTATACAGCAGTGATCTGCTCAAATTTGGGAATTATATACTTGAGAAAATATCAGTAATATGAAGGGTCAGGTTCTGCTCTGCTTGGTGAAGTTGGTCGATGAGCACTGGTAGGACATAACCAGGATTCACCAACGTTACACGGTAAGGACAAATCTCTGAGCACCCTGTGAAGAACACTAAACAGATAGTCTGCTCACCCTCAGGGCCTTTATGCACATCCAGTCACTAAACAAACAGGACCATTCGTATTAATATACTGTTATATAACGGCCCATTTGGCTATAGTGTTAGCCGCATGCACGACTGAAAATAATCGGCCAATTAACTAATTGCACTAGAGGGCGAGGCAGGTGCAGAGCGTCATATGTTAGGGGAACATTCTCGAAAACTACCCAACGAATTTAAACTGAGCATGCCTACTAAACATAAACAATGATAAACATAGGGAGCGGTAACAGTGTGACTGAGAGAAGATAGAAAAAATAATGTTTTTCTGCAGAAGAAATGAGCAAACAGCGGTTATCAGCTCATCAATCATCAGATATTTTGAACAAGGTAAATGTATACAGTGTTTCTGAGTGCACAGTAGGAGACCTCAGGAATAGAAGAAGCAACATGAAAGCTGCTTTGTGGAGCGAGCACTGCAGGAACAAATAACTCGACAAGCAGGTGTATCATAAACTCCAGCATTTTATACAGATGCAAAAGCGAAGAGTGAAGTAAACTTGCAAAACTTTTGGCAGCAAACCTCGCTGGTTTGAGACTTCAGTTGCCTCCCTTATCTCTGTTAACTGAGAAAACGTTGTCCTCTAATCTTAAATTGCTGTAAAGCTCCACTTTGTCATACTTTTCCAAAAGATTTGTTTGATCTCTGATTTTTCATATTACACAGTAACACATAAGCATGATGTCTGCCTTTAAGCGGCCGAACATGGGGTAGTAATCCTGCTGTTAGCATCTGTAATGGTGGAGTCTACGACCATGAAATCTAATGCTCTGTTAAGGCATTAACTTGGCTCATGCAAACCTCAAATTGTTTTTGTTACCATTAGTACAAACATTTTTTTTTCTTATCACAAATGACTGGGCGAACTTCACTGAACTACATTACGAACTAAGTTTACAAAGTTTGATTGTTGTCCCCTTTTAAACAAATAAGATCTGCTCTCCAAAACAAATGTACAGCTTGGAAAAAGTCATGTCTTTATGACAGTGGGTGATGGTGCTCATGGGAAATGGAGTCTTTAACTCAGTCAGAGGTGTCGCTACAATCAACGCCTAATAGGAAGTCTTCACTCTCCTTAAACTGGAATCCTTTCACTGGGCAGTATTGGCGTTGTACATCTGAGAAATTTCTCTTTAACACTCTTTAATTGTTTCCTGGCAGCTCCTGATGCTGTTCTCACCTTGTCTCTATGTGTGGGCTCCTGCTTCACCCCCCCCTCCGTGGTGCTACTGTAAACCACTGAACTCATGCAGCAGCTCCTCTGCTAAGCTTCAGCGAGATCTCATGACTCCATGACAGCTGAGGGAGCAGAGCATGGACTGGAATCAAATGTAGAAACAGGGATGGTCAGCAGAGAGAAGAAAAACAGGAGGGGTGGGGGGGTGCTGGAATCTGGTTTTGGCGCCGTGCCAGCGGGGTTTAGGGCGCAGTAATTTATGGGACATCTGATCTCTCCCCTTTCACAGTCGAACCCGTAAAGTCTACGGTGAGCTTAACACATCAGGGTGTTTAAACTATTAAACTGGAGGCTTAGTGGGAGCTGCCTTGAGTGGGACTGTGAGTTCAGAAAACTGTCTTTGGCAGCTTTACAGACGTATGAAATCAAACCTCACCTGTCCCTCAGGTGTCTCTGGATACCACATGATAAGTTGTCAGTTTTCATAAACATCAGAAAACTATAATCTAAGCAAGTGCTTGAGTCTTATTCTTGGTAAAAAATTGTCTCTTTATACTTGATATGAGCCACATTCATCTGACAAGTCCAGAAGCAAGTCTTATTCGAAGATATTAAAAGACAAAAATTATGTCTAAATTGTTTGTAACTAGCCCAAAAAAATCTTCCAATGTGGTGAGAAAAATTCGCTCATCAACTTTCTTGAAATTAGAATAATTTAGAGAGTCTTACAGAGAAACTTTTTTTTTCTCTTACACCATTGGAAGATACTTTTTGACTTGTTCCAAGCAAATCAGACGTCGTTTTTGTCTTTAAATAACTTGAAATAAGACATTTTCATGGACTGGTCTGGTGGATGTGGCTCATACGAAGTTAAAACATATATTTCTTACTAAAATTACAGCATAATGACTTGCTTGGATTTCAGTTTTTGCAGTGTAAATATCAGCAAAAACATTCTCAATTAGAGGGCAATGTCAGGGAAATCTGTCACTGTGTTTTAATGTCAGGATTAGGATCTGGATTTATGAGGATCGTGTTTCATATTCAGACTATTTTGGCCTGCAAACAACATTTAAAGCCCTAAACATGCTGTATCCTGCATTCTGGGTAACTTTTTTGTGCAATTTTGTAACTTTTGTCTTGTCTCTTGTGTCCTCTAATTTGTTTTTTGAACTCTCAAATGTTCACATCATGATGAAAACATTCATTTCAAGACCCCAGCTGTAAGAGATTTTGTGTTTCTTCAGAATCTACAGAGCTTTGGCTTCATACAAGCAGCCTGTGCACAGCCCAAAGTTATTCTGGTGAAACGTTACTATACACTCTGGGTTTTTTGTTTGTGAACTTGACAGAAAATTACAGAGCTGCAAGAGGCTGGACTTGTAAACACAGCAGGAGCTCCTCAAACATGCACTCGGGCTCAGCTGTTACACTTCGCCATCATCTCCCCTTTTTCCTCTGATGCTACGTCCAACAGAGGAAGCTCCTCTGGAGAGAGAAGATTTGTGTTTCTCCCAGTTTCAGAGTGAGGCTCAGGCAGCTGGAGGAAAAACAAAGAGCTTAACTTGGTAACCTGATCTCAGATCTGCTGTAATTATACAACTTCTCTCTGTGAAGTAAATCATCCTTTAAGAAAAGGCACAAAAGTCCAAATAAAGCTTCTTACCTGTATGAAAACTATAATTAAAGAGTCTTTTACTGAGAAACGACACAAAATGTAACTGTTTCTCAGTAAAAGACTCTTTTTAGTGGACAAATAAAGCATGAAAGCTGTTTTCTTTAGATAAAGAACAAAGAGATAGATATATAGATAGATAGATAGATAGATAGATAGATAGATGGATAGATAGATAGATGGATAGATAGATAGATAGATAGATAGATAGATAGATAGATAGATAGATAGATAGATAGATAGGTAGGTAGGTAGATGGACAGACAGACAGACAGACACTTTATTGATCCCGAGGGAAATTCACAGTATCCAGTAGCAGGTTACAAAGGCATAAGACATAGCATGCAACATTATTACAAATTTAAAAATCACCTGCATCTTAAACCCCCCTCCCACATGCTCATATATCAATTAAGGAAAAGAAAACTGACTTAAAAGGATTTATACATGTCCAGTGCATGGGTAGTGAAATTATGCGTTGAGAAATATAAAATATAAAATTAAATTAAACAAGAGAAATCGAACAAGAAAAATCAGTTCTGAAGTTGTGGACAGGTATTGCAAAACTTTCCAAAGAAGACAGTGCAGACATTAAATATGACGTCATGCATGTGATGGTTACTTTCCTGGAGGATTAAATATGACGAACAAGTTGTAGAGCAAAAAATGCCATCATAATGTCTATTTCTCTCTACCAAAAAATCTCAAAGCTGTCACAGTTTGTGAAACCGCTTGAATGAGTGAGGAGTCAAACGCAGGGCGAAGGCGGAGGAGGGAGTTTAAGTGGTTTTATTGGAACAGTGAGTGGAGGTGAATGAATTCAGAGTCTGTGAAGTGAGTAAATCCAGAGAGTGAAGGAAAGGGCGCGTGAAGGCAGGTGAGGATCACAAGAGTGAGAGCAGCAGTGTGGCAGGAGACTTTAGGAGGCACTGGAGGAAAAGGAAGAACAGAGGCAACAAGTCACTGACAAAAAGAAAACACAAAGAGAGACTAGAAACTTGCAAAATACTTAGGCAGAAATACCCCAGTACCTGACGTCTGTCTCAACGTGAGAGCATTTGTGATGCATGACTGATGAGGAGCAGGTGCGCAGGAGCAGGAGCAGAAGGTGCAGGAGGGAGGGAGAGCCACCCAAGCCAAAGTGATGTTTTTGTGTAAGACTAAGAAAAAAGAAATTCCTCTCTTATTTTTTATAATTTTCTTTATTGAGAAAGCAAATATTTTAGTCGGCATATATTTTACAGAGAATGAATCATATGTACAAGGCAAAATAGAATTACACTTAATTAATTCTTCTGCATTTTGCTCTTCAAAGTTTGTCTTTCTTTTTTTAAACAAACTTCAGACACAGAATAGAACAAGGGAAGATATCAGTTCAAAGATGTAAATGGAAGAAATAATATAACGATAAAGACAAAGAACTATGTTTTCACTCCTCTATTACATTCAGTCAGATGAAATCTGGCCTTGAGGGTTTGACATATTCTGTCCATTTGGACCAAATTTTGTAAAATCTTTCTTTCCTAACTTTTATGGAGAATGAAAGCCTTTTCAGAATATAATATAATAATATAATATATTATTTCAATCCAGTTATCAACAGTAGGGGGATCAATACTCAGCCATTCCTTTGTCACAGCTTGTTTGCTTGCTGCTAAAAGAATCTGTGCAAATTTTTTATCACTTATATTCCACCCATTACTGAAAAAGTCACCCATGAACACTGTGTTGAAATTAAAGGGGATATCAATTCCAAAAATATTGCTGATGTGTCTGTGAATTTCCTGCCAAAATGGCTATATGATATAACTGGGCAATTCCAAAAAATATGGTGATGATCGGTGTCATTTGTCTTACAAAGCCTCTAACAGGTGTTACCAGTCCCTTGATGTGTTTTTTGGAGTGACGTGATAAACAACCTTACAATATTTTTCCATAAAATTCCTCTTTCTTGAGAAAATTTGACCAACATTTAGGATCATTGTTGCTCAAGAATTCATCTTATCACTTTATAGTTGGTTTAATTAAAGTAGGTACTTTCCTGTTCTTCAACATTTCTCCCTGCTGAAACCTCAGCAAGTGTTTATGTCTTATTTTAGTGGGCCAAATGTGTCTCGTTAGGCTAATTTTGAGCCACATCTGTCTGCAAATTTGAGAGAATGACACTTTAAATGCTCAAGTGACTTGCAAATGGGATATTTTTTGTCTCACCGGCAGATGGTTTTTAATCCCCGTCTTAAGTCTTCAAACATTCAGGCGTCATTTTTGTCTTGTGATAACTCAAAATGAGACATTTTTCTGCACTTTTCAGGTGAATGTTGCTAATATGTGTGGTTTAATGAGCCGATTTTCTGCCTAAAATGTAACAAACACGTGTTTAGAGTTCAGTTTTTGCTTGTGTCTCTTGTGGTGATCTTTTCTAACAGCTCTTCTTTTTCTTCAGACAGGGTTGTTCAAGTTGTCCGATGAAGAGTTTTTCATTCAGCCTTTGGAGAAGTCGAGCTCAGCAACCTCAGCCCCTCAGGCCCACGCCATCTACAAACGCCACGCGGCCCCTCCCTCCCCCAGTCCAACCACACGGTCTGTCTCAGGGAAACGAGTCAACGGTACCTGTGAAGTCCAAAGTAAGTCACACTCTCCTTCCTACTCTTG
Organism: Thalassoma bifasciatum; assembly: GCA_008086565.1. Taxonomy (NCBI): domain Eukaryota; kingdom Metazoa; phylum Chordata; class Actinopteri; order Labriformes; family Labridae; genus Thalassoma; species Thalassoma bifasciatum. The sequence continues at coordinate 22,576 of RPOG01001907.1, forward strand.
ACTTTTGAACGACACTTGATGAGTTTCAAAACACTAAACTGTTTGTTATTCATTTCTGAAAAGCAGGTAATTACATTCAGTACCTGAGAGTTAATAACTCGCCCGAGTTTTGCTCGTTCTTATCCAGCGACACCACGAAACAATTTTAAAAAACAGTGACTGATCAAATTTTCCTCGTCCTCGTGGGTCTGATAATCCTGCAAAGGTCAGAGAGATTAAAGCACTAAAAGAAAGGAGCTTGTAAATCAGCTACTTGTAATTCAGAGTCAGCCAAAAGTGACCCTGAAAACAATTTGAGCATCCAGGAGAGAATAAAGTGTTTGAGTTTGAGCACATGAATATAAATCTGTTCTGTCTTTTTTCAATGAGTCGCTCAGAGAATGAAATAAAGTGCCTACTTTTTAGTTTCAACACATTTCAAAAGATCAGTCATGTGGCACTGCTGTTATTTAGACTCACCAAAGGCTTCATAGATGAAAGATTTTCAGGGAGCAGAAACCTTTATTGACTCCACAGCTAGGTGAAAAAACAAAAAAATAAGCCAGAATTAATGAAACAAGCTTCAAACATGTTAAAAAGGGTCAGACTGAGGATGAAAACAAGATGAATCAAATTTACAGAAACTTGAATCTGCATTGCATTAAACTTTGAGCTTGGTTACAGTTTAAGGTGAGGTGAATCTTAAGAGTTAGACTCAGTGCAGACTGTGGTAGCTGAGTGTTTTGATAAACAGGGGAATATAAAAAATCAGAGAGAACATGTGGAGGCGAAGACCTCGATGCAGAAGAAGAAGTAGAAGAAATGCAGTGTGTGTTCAGAGGTTTTTCATCTCTTTTCTGTCTCCCACCTCCAGATTCCCATCAAAGTTTCGGTGACATCGAGAGAGAGCGAGAGCGATGGGAGCAACGGCAGCAGAGAAGAAGAAAGAGAATTCGCCAACGCTCTGTCAGCAAGGAGAAGTGGGTGGAGACGCTGGTGGTGGCCGACCCCAAAATGGTGGAGCATCATGGGAGCAAAGCGGTGGAGAACTACGTGCTGGCTGTCATGAATATCGTGAGTTTGTGAAGTGAAGAATCAGAGTCATAATATTCAGATCCAGACTGTCTGACCTCATTTTCAAAACAAAAGCAAAGTAATTAAGATATTTTACTTCAATATAACATCCACATACACTTCCTAAATCATTACATTCATCTTATTTTTGTATTAATTGGGCAAAAACTGAACTCTAGTTCTTCATTTTATGGGAGTTGGACCAAAACATTTTGTACATTTTACCTAAAGTGATCACAACTGAAAGAGTTTTGTCTCTCATTGATAGATGCAGATGAGCAAGCTTAGTTTTATAAATTTTACACCATCTTCCTCTACTTGTTGTCATTTCAGTGTCAGAATACAAGCTCTGTTCCCATTTTCTCATCCAGACTTGTACATGTTCTCCACAGCAAGGTTATTAATTGTGTTTGAGTTTCAAATACAGACAAAAGTCTTTCTGTGGAACACGTGAGAATAAGAAAACATCCTACCCTAACAACACATGAATAAAATGAACACATGCAGCACAAATAACTGAAAAACGCATTCACGTGTTAAAAAACTTAAAACTGAGAGACATGTGATTTCACTGAGGCACAAAAGGGGAACTGGAGAGAAAAACACGAGTTATTGTGAAGTTTTCTACAGGTTTTGCCTGTTCAACTCTGACTCAACTCTTAAACATTGAATAACAGATAAACAGTAATAATGCCCAAAAGAAACAAAAGTTAAATTCGAAAAAAAAAATGGAAATACTCAAAAAGTAGCACAAAATGGGACAAAAGTGGCCAAAAAGCAACAAAAACTGGCAAGGAAATTTGGGGGGAAAATGCAAAAAATATCCAGAAAATGGCAAAATATATCGTAAAAAGTCAACAAAAAGAGGTAAAAATGGCCAAAGTCAACAAAGAATGGCAAGAAGGTTGGGATGACACTTGGAAAACAGTCTGTTTGTTGCGAAAAATTGGTCCAAAAGTGATGAAAAAGAGTGGAAAGTGTCAAAAATAGGCCAGAAATTTGGGAGTGAACCTTGGAATAGTTAGACGGTAGCCAGAAGGGGTCAAAAATTGGCAAAAAAGGAAGTATTAAGTGACTAAATTGGACAAAATGCAGTCACAAGTATTCGTAGTTGTGAGTTGTTGTTGTGCTGTAATCAATAAAACCGTTCATGTCCTATAATGTCATTGTTTAAAAACATATAAGATAGGAACCTAGAAACAATCGCACAAACATCGAAATAGGAAACATAGGAAATAATGATTACAATTAGATTATTTTTGCAAATTGTTCAGTCAGAGTTATCAGATGGTAATTTGTCAAAGATTAGGAACAAGAATTAAGAGAAAGTTTGGTAAATGGTCCATTATACTCATGAGCTTGTTGTACGCTGTCTGTAAAACAGACTAACAGGTGCAGTCAGTAATTGTGGCGTAAGTATCTGTAATGGTGGGGTTTGCAGCCATTTAAAGCTCTGTTGGGGCGCTAACCTGGCTCATGCATCACACTAATCCATTTTTTTTCACCATTTGTGCAAACGATCTGCAGCAATAATTTCAAAGGAGCAGTCGAAAGATGAGGAAGCAAAAGGTCTGTCGACATCCCAAATGGCTGGAGATGCATAGAGACTGTGGTTGTTCCACCATTTTTGACCGTCTTCATGTTTTTTTGACTGATCCAGCTCTTTCCTCGCCTAAAGTAACGAACACACTGAGCGGATGAAGCTCTTTTTCATCCGTCTTATCATCACTGTGACTCCAAAGGCTCCAGTGTTGTTACTACCTCCTACTTAGAGGTTAAACACACTGACTGTTGTGTGACATTGATTAACACATAATTCTTTCCTCTTAAACTCTGTCCTATCTGCTCAGACCGCAGCTGCCGAGGGAGCCATCGGAGGACAGAATATCAGGAAAGGGAATTTTCTGAGAGAGGAGCCTTTGGATTAACTGACTTAACAGACAATAATACACAGAGGAAGCAGCCATTATTCCACACATCCTCTCGTGCTCCCTTTCTGGACTCCTCTGCGCTCCAGCTTTGAACTTGAAAGCCCCTAAACGCTTCAGTTTTGTAAAAATAATCTTGCAAAGCATCAAGGGAAACAGCCTCTTGCCCCTGTCCAAACAATAAGTAATGGGAGCATTTTCCTCAGCGGCAGCTGCTCCATTGTCTCATCGCAGACTCTGTCTTAAGTTATCAACTTCACAAGAGGTCGTATGTGTTTTCTGATAAACCGTACGCACCCAGCGGTTTGATTTATACACACACACACACACAGTATGAACAATAAATCTCAGAAGCCTCCATAAAAATAGCCCCTGACTTCCTGTCACATGCTGATCATATGGTCAGTTATTGCATCTTATTTGAGGTTTCGATTTAATCACTTGTTTGTGGATAAACAGGACGCAAAGGAGGAAAGTAGAAATCCCAGAAAGTGTTATTTTAGCCTTAAAAATAAGCGTAAATCCAGCAGGGAGCTTGAGAGGAAACATTAAATCAAAAGCTTATAATGATCTCTAAATAGCCGCAGCTTTATTTTTGTCCAACAGGAGAGGGAAACGATAAGAAAGTGAGTCCAGCAAGTTGATTCAGCTTCAAAATGTGTGAGGACAACATAATCTGTGAGTGACGACAGCTACAAAGTCTCAATGAATTCAGCCCTTTGTTTTGGTTTCTGTCTGAAGTGCTTCAGTTACACAACTCACACAGAAGAGGAAGTGTGTGGATGCTCGGCCAAATGGTAATAAAAGTGTACGGAAGCTGACCAAATTCATCCAGCTGTTGCTTTTATAACTTCTGTGGTAACTGAGCTGTTATGAGACTCAAGGGGTCGTTCATGGAGGATGTTATTCAACAGCAGAAAGAGAAGATCTGAATGATCCGTTGGACTCATTTGTTGCAGGCGTTTGACAGTGTGGTTGAATCTTTGCTCCTTAAAACATCATCACACAAACATAAGCCAATCAGAGAAATGTGTCTGTGATGTAAAAATGTTGATAAAATTTCCTGATCTATAAAGAATAACATCCACTCACTCCGTGTTTGGTCTATCATGTGCCTCAATTAAAGACCATATTCACAGTCTTGTATCCAGTGTTGTAATGTAACAAAGTACAAATACTTTGTTGGTATGATTTTTGCAGATCTGTACTTTACTAAGTTATTTATATTTCTGACAATTTTTGCTTTTGCTCCACTACATTCCCACATGCCATTCTTTTTACTCACTACTTCGAAATTAAATCAGGTAAATTTAAGATGCTGACATAATGCCAGTCTGTCATGTCAACCACCAAGTGCATCATGGGAGCAGCTGCTGCAGGTTCTGCTGCAAGACAGTCAACGATATAGAGTAGTTTTCTAGCAGAAAATGACTTTGGTAGTCACTTTTTAGAGCAGTTTCTGAAGTCTTACAACTTTAAAAAACAACTTTTTCAGAAGATGAACAGACACCTCAACTTCATGCCAGGTGACAGACGTGTGCAATTTTTTCATGCAATACTCAGGGAGGTTGAGAGATAGAAAGAGCTTGTCACCATTAAAAGTGGCAGAAGTTTAATTTTCAGTGCTGAAAAAAGTTCAATCCTCTTTCCCCTGTGCCTGAATATTGTGATTTTACTGTAGGAAAGCCAATTATCGAAAAATCTAAGTGCTCACTTTTTGAAGACCATATACTTATACGGTCTTATACTGAAGTACATATTAGAATTATATTGGAAAATTACTTTTGATACCCAGGTACACTTAATATCATGTTTTATGAGAGTTTTACTCAGGTAACATTCTAAAAGGTGACTTGAAATTCTGATAAGATACTTGTGCTTTTACTCAAGTATTGCTTTCAAGTACTTTATACAAGACTGCTCGTATCTCATCAGTGAGTTTCTTCGACCCCAGACTCTCCTCCATGTTTCTCTCATCTCATTTTTCATTTCTATCTCTATTCTTCGGTCATTAATGTAACACCTCCTCCCGTAAACGAAACCGTTTTCTGATTCCGCCGGCTCCAGATTAAAGAAGAAGACTTTCAAACTGATGCTAAATTAAGCGGAGATTTGTCTGTTGTACATAACATGTCACATATATGACGCATAACATAACACACAACTTACCTTATTTTTGAAATCTCTCTAAATTTGTGGCTTCAGATATTTATTGTAGCTTCCATAAACTATATGTAGGTCCCACTCCAACCAATCCCATGTCCTGTATATAAACCTGTACTTGTAAAATTTTCTAAATACGTGTTGAATATGCACAAACCAGCATCAGGGGAATACAAACACTATCTCAGCTACAGTCTGGATCAAAACAGCACGATGCAAATTTGCAATAATAGGGGTTAGGGGGTTGTTGATGAGAAAAGATGAAGGATTGAATGATTGATATGCTTGATATGCACAAGCTAAAAAAATTAATTTCCCAAAAGAATAGAGAAAGTTCTTCAGACTGTAAAAGTTTAAATGTCAGTAATTATGAATCTTTTAAAGAGCATCCGCTGGTCTTGTAATTGAAAATCAAATTTTATTGAATCAAGTTAATCATGATAAAAATGTTATGGCAGACTTTTTGCATTAGATATTTTATGTTATATGTCATGTCTTATGATTATTTTTTGAAGTTTCTCTTGTTTATTCCAATGGCAGTTGATTGCTGACATTGAGCCCTTCATTAATGGCTAAAACACACAGAAATTATACATTATAGAGCAGTCAATTTGAGAGTCTTTATGTTTTCTGACAATCTTTATGTACTCATATTGGTCGGAGTCATAATTTTACTCAACACTGTTTTAAAATGTTTGTCTTCATGTATTTGCAGGTGGCCGGTCTCTTCAGTGACGCTAGTATTGGAAACGCCATCAACATTGTAGTTGTTCGACTCATCCTGCTGGAAAAGGAGGAGGTAAAAAGATTAAAAACAGAAAAGTTTAATTTCTCTGAACATGAAATACTTCTTCAATTACTTCTCTTATTCTTCATGCACGTATTTATCAATGATATTTTCTTCCATCTGTCTCGATCGGGCTGACAGGATGAATTAAAGATCACTCACCACGCTGACAACAGCTTAAACAGCTTCTGTAAGTGGCAGAAGAAACTCAACACCAAAGGAGATGAACACCCGCTGCACCATGACGTGGCTGTTCTCCTCACCAGGTAAAAATGAAATCTTACCTCCTGCATAATCACATCCCAGTAAATGTTAACCCTTTAATTCAGCCGGTGGGAAAAAATAACTTAATCTGTATGAATTTTTTCTCTCTCATAGCCAAAAGGTCTTCATTCTGTCATTTTTCGGTGTCGACTGAGTGACTAATATGGTCTCTCAGAGGCAAGCTGCTGTAAATACCCTTTTTCTGTTTTTTCTTAAAGAGGGGGGTACTGTCTCTTTGGTACCTCTGTTGAAGCTTTACATGATTTACAGACCCAAAAAATCCCTGTTTTTCCACATAGGTGTTTTAGAAACCCTTATTTCAGTCTCTCTGAAACACTTTAGCTGCTGTCTCTTTAAGGCTCCTGGATCCACAAACCATCTTCTCTCTGATTGGCCAGCCAACAAAGGGGGCGGAGCTATGAACAGATTTTGGTGTTTGAGTACCACATCTTTAAGGTGTCATGAACCAGTATGGAGAAATTTTTGTGATGACCTCATAATTTCAGCAAGGTTTTAATCAGTTTACAGACAAATTTGAGGACTTCTAACACTTATAAACATATAGAGATTTGAAAATCTCTAGTTTATCATAGTTTATCACTCTATCTCCACGTTTAAGATATCGTCACACTGTTAAAATAATTGAATAAGTCATTTTTTGTTAAAATTCTTTTATTTTGGCTGAATTATCTCCTCATGACGCCGGCCATCTATGGTAAAATTGCCTACATCCTCAGTTGATCAGATCATGTGAATTTACCCCTTTAAGATAATGGCTTAATTAATTTTATAAAGAGAATGTCATTGAATGAAAAAAAATCTTTCGTTTTAAGTCCAACATACAAAAATCCTTACAAACAGTGATGGATAAATCTCTTTTATCTATTAAAAACATGAAATAAAAAAGTAAAACAGCTAAAATATTTGTTTAATGAGTTTATAATGGAGCCATAATGTAAATGACAGATTGTTTATAGCTTGATAGGCCTCTAAGACCAATAAGGTCCTCATATGAGCAGCTCTCTTACATCATACTGTATGAAAACACTCTTATATGTATTTACACTTACAGCACACTCTGATGGAGGTCTCTCTGAATTTCATTTCCTGTTTTTCATCTTCCTTTGATGAAAGAGCTTTAATGGATCATCTTCTAATGGATCGTCTCTCACGTTGTCGTACTTCTACCTCTCACAGGAAGGACATCTGCGCGTCCATCAACATGCCGTGTGAGACTCTGGGTCTGTCACACGTGGCGGGGATGTGTCAGTCTCATCGCAGCTGCAGCATCAGTGAAGACACAGGTCTACCGTTGGCCTTCACCGTGGCTCATGAGCTGGGACACAAGTAAGGTTTCACTTTATACTCACACACAAACACACACGACAGCATTATTCTGTGATTTACGGTCACGTTTTAGACACATCAGCCGTGGAATGAAAGGATGAAAATGTGACCATGAAAGGATGAAAATGTGACCTTGTGACTCAGCAAATGGTCTGTTGAAATTTTGCTAAAGAGTCTTCATGAGTAGAAAATTCATGTAGCTGATGTTGTTCCCTCCTGACAAGCTTTGAGTCCAGTGAGCGACAGTTTTAGAGGTTTTTTGAAAATTGAAGTTTAGTCCAGTCAGAATAAACAGCTGATTCACAAACACTGGTGCAACCCTGAACAGTTAAAGTAAAACATGTAGAGTTTTTTAGAGAGCTGGTTGTAACTAAGCCGCAGTGTTTTGTTTATTTTTTTATTTGAATGAGCTTTCTAAAAATGTCTCACATCTGTCCTGAATCAGCTCCACATTGACGAGGATTTCCTCTCTCCATCCCGCTCATCTTGTACTGTAATTGGAGAGAATTTATTGTTTTTTGGGGGGAAAATGTCAACTTTAAGAGTTGTGTTCCAAAACATGCAATTCAAATTTTCAAGTTTTTCTTCTAGGAAAGCTACTCAATGTTCAGAAATCACAAAATAAAAATACAATATAAGGACGGGAGTGAGTTCACATAAAGTTGAAGGTGTGACATTTCCCAGTTTCACTCTAACTTTTCAGTTTATAGAGTTGAACTTCCTGCTTCCTGATTGTTGGCTTTGATTCAAAGAAATATCTCTGTTTTTTAATGAGTTTAAGGATTAATTTGGATCCACAAATAGATTCCAAAACAGATCAAAGATTATATTAAGATTTTCAGTTTGGATTAAGTTTTTTTCAGTCACTTGTAAAGTATTTTGTTTCCTTTTTATCAATGAAATCAAGAAAGAAAAGTTCCACAAAGTTTTCCCGTAAATCAGCCTGAAAACAAACATTTTTAAATGTCAGACTGAATAAAAGGATCAGAAAACAATCAGTCCGTGATTGAACTTGTGATTGAACCCTTAAAACAGGCAAACAGCTTTTAAAGAGAAAAGCTGACACAGATAGATTTAAAAAAAACATCAACAGAAACAGATTTTACCTGTGAGAGTTTTGAATTTAATTCATACTTGTCAGTTGAACACCAGAAATGAGACAAAACTGTTCTTTTGTTTTGAGTTTTTGCAGTGAAGAAGACACAAAATCAAAGTCTATAATTTATCTGTAAAACCATCTAGAAAGAGGAGATCAAACAGAAACACGCAAGAAATAGATATTTACACAACAGTGACTCGGCTCTGCTTCTTTTCTTGTTTGAGAAAAATAAATCTCATCCTCCTCCTCAGCTCCTAGGGACAAAACATTCTCACTTTTATTGTAGCAATCAGCTCCTTGATAAGTTTAGGATGAAAAAAATGGTGAAAAAGCAGCGAAAAAAAGGTAAAAAGGGGCAAAAATTGGGAGAAAACTTGGAAAATAGCCAGAAAGAAGCTAAACTTTTCAGAGGCCTGACATTTCTGCTCAACACATCCTTTTTTTCTTCATTGATCTTTTGTAACGTTCTTCTTTTCTGAGACACTAAATTTTGGATTTTCCTTATCTGTAAGCCATGATCATCAACATTTCAAAAGTAAAGGATTGGAATAATTAATTCTATGTATAATAAATCAAACAATATCTTGGTTTCTGAAATGAGTGACCAAAAATATTCATACTTATATTTGTAAACAGTGTCTTTAGTGAATCTTTTTGCACTTACATTTGTGTTTTTCTTATTCAAAACAAGACTAAAGATGAAAAAATATCCCCTTCCATAAATAATTGGATATCAACCATTTATAAGATAGGCACCTAAAAATAATGGCACAACAAATCGCAATAGCAATATTGGGAAAATTATCACAATTAGATTATTTTTGCAAATCATTCAACCCTAGTTTATATACTTTCATTTAAATCTATTGTGTTTTCTAAGACGTGTTGCGAGACTCCTACATATGATTATTAAGAAAGGCAGAGTAAGTGCCGTTTTAACCTTTTTGTCTGCACGTGGATGTGAATAAACTCAGCAAATGTCACGCTCGTTATCTGAGACAAAGAGGTTACGATCTTTAGATTTGGTGCAATCACGACGTCACTTTAATTTGTCTCGTTGGTTTGATTTCTGTTGCAGCAGGAGAAACCTCGAACCGTCTTCAGTTAGATCACCCTTAAAACTTTGAGTCACTTCTACCGTCCGATCTGTTTTAATGTTAACAGTCTGAATTTAAATGAAAAACATATATCATGGGAGTGTGCTTCGAAAACGAATGCCGAGTGATTTCCTTGTTTTAAAGAACTGCTTGTTTTTGAAGGTGAATCAACAGTGAATGTGAATCGTGACTCTCATCAGATACGTTGCGCTCTATAATGAAGGAAAAGAAATTAATTACATCTGTCAGCACATTATTCTCAACCCTAACCCTTACTGAAACACAAACCTTCACAAGGGAATGAGCTTTGACAGCTACGTCTAAATCACCTTCACTCCATCGACCCGTTTGTACCAACACAGCCTTTCCAATTACAGCCACATGAATCTCAGACTAATTGGAGGGAACTGTGGTCAAAAGAAAACACCACGGTTATTAACTTTGTTCGTGTTGTGGTATTTGAAAACCATCTGATTCGTAAACCTCTTCTTTGTTCAACAGCTACTCCTCATACTGTACGTTCAGGTTTCTTTCAAGCAGAGCTGAACGCATGAGCAGGTGCTGGATCGACATCAATCCCCCCGTGTATATCGATTTCTAAGATGTTTTCAAAAAAGAATGAAATCACTGAAGCTGCAACAGTGGATTAACACTGTCAGCATTCAGGTGTGAAGATGTAAAGGGAGACATGTATGGATTTGTAAAACCTCCTTCAGTTCAGCCTCTGTTTTTAATCTGTCAACATGAGCTGTGAGGACTTGAAATAATCTCACTTTTATAGGATTTAAAATGAGATTATCAGCACAAAAATAAGGCCCCGTTTACACAGAGACGGTTGCGGGTGAATCCGACATAATATTTTGTCAGAAGGGCCTTTTGTTTACACAGCGACTGTGCCGCGGGGGGGCGAATCCGCAAGAATCTCAAGACTCCCTCCAGAGTGGAGCGTTTTAAAGATGATCGTGGTTACGCCCCCGTCTAAACAGCAGAAGACGCTGTCACTACATGGTCCATCCCATAGACTGTATAATGAGTGGACGTAACGATGTCCGGCTCAAACTGAAGCCTCCGGCAGATGCCCCGACCCCTGGTGTCTGGCTGCAGTATAGGTCATAAGCCCCGCCTCCCCATGTATTCCAGATATGAGCCGGGAAAACTTTAAAAAATTACGATACCTCGTAGAAACGTTTCTCTCATCTTTACGCTAAGGTAGTATGACGATGTCATCTGGCTGCATGGTGTTCAGGTGTTTTTTTTTTCCTGAGAAGTTAGTTTCTCATTAGTTATTGGACGTTAAAAACCGCGATATAAGTTTCGTTTTACGATAGTTGACAGCTGCCGTTCATGAGTACTTTTTATCAGGGATATAAGAAACTTCGGGAAAGAGCCAAAAGGAGACTTAACCCTCTGAAGAAGAATAAATATATATTTTTATTTCTCTTTTTTACTTGGCTCCACCGGAAATTCTCTACTGCGCAGACTCTGGCTGCTCAATGGCGGCTAGAGAAACGGGGTTTTTTGGCTTCAAAATCGAAGAACGGTGAAAGGCGGAGCCACGCTGTCCATTCTATATACAGTCAATGGTCCATCCGGGCAACCTGATCCGTTCTGCGCCTGTGCGTTGATCGAATCTAGTCATGTGTTGCATGTTGATACAGCCAAAACAGTCTTTAAAATTAATTTCTTTGGGTTAGGGTTAGGTTTAGGGTAAGGGATGGGGTTAGGGTTAAAAGGGTAAATTAGGGTTAATTTGCTGATGTGTTGCTGACGTAAAATGGGTTGTTAAACTGACGAGCGGATGTGGACGCGCTCGGAACACGCTCGGAACACGCGCAGAACGGATCGGGTTGCCCGGACTGATCAGGTCACGACAGTCCCAAAAGACGCAAAATACGTTACGTCGCATACTCATAGAGGTCACACTCACACACAGTGCCGGTCAAACAAAGCAAACAAACATGTCTGACTACCTCGATCCCACAGATCTTCAAGCTGTTCCAGCAGCTCTGGTAAACATACAAGAGTCGTTTCAGCAACTGTACAGATATTTCACAGATATCTCCGACGAACAAAGGCATGTAACTATTTCACGCATGCGCGTTCTTATATAGGCGTATGCTGGCGGTCTACCACAGCGCCACCTGGTGGCCTGGCATCGAATTTCACCCACTATTGCGTTTCCTGAAGACGCTTGTCTAAACACGAAGAAAACTTGAAGACAATACGCCACTTTAAAGGCACTTTTGTGTCCACAGTTTTGATCATCTGTGTGTAAAAGTAGCCTAAGTGTTGGAATTTCCCGGGAAACATAAATCCATTTCCGGGAGGTGGATCAAACGTCTATTTGACAACACAGCAAAGTTGAGTTGTAAAAAGTTTGATGTGTCCTTTTCCCTGAAGAAACTGATTTCTTGGATTTATGTTGTTGTAATAGTGGATACTATAGCTGCACTGACAAAAAGCTAAAGGAGGTCAGAGCTGAAGAAAGCTAAACAGGAGAGTGATAGAGCACAGGCTAAAACATGGGCTAATCTATTTGTGATAACGTTTATTCACATGCAGCAGTTATCCTGCATTGATCTGTTCAAATCTGAAAATCTATCAATAAAATGAAGAGCCAGGTTAAATTTGCTTTACTTGGTGAGGTTGGAGTTGGTAAATGAGCAGTGATAGGACAGAACAAGGATTTACTAACATTACAAGTTTAAGCCTACTGAACTACACCATCCATGCAAACTAAAATCAGTGAGATTTACTGCTTTGATGCTAAACAAAAATAAGTGAAGTCCCAGCTCATACAGTTATAATCAATACAGGCTTCATCTGGAAGTTCAGTGTTCCATCACAACTTTTCTTTCAAGCTTTAATCCAAACAACAATAAAGCATAATCCAATTTATTTCTTTCCAACTTCCAGGAAGCAGAATAAATATGCAAACCCTGGCTTTGCTTGTGCAATACTTCTTTTCAAAATTGCCTGCAAGGCCTCGGTTTAGCCCTCAGTAATTTCCTGTAATGTGTTAATAAAGAACAAATGATGAAAGGCATTTTCACTGCGCCAGGCGAAGACCTTGATTAGGGGCTTTTTATTCCAGCATAAAGCTTCAATTGAAAAAAAGAACATTCTCGTGAATGCTTTCTGCCAGAGAGGAAGCAGGTGTTTAACATCAGGGTTGAGCAATTAGCTGAACAGAGCTGATGCTCACGTTTGACAGCAGCATTTACCTTTGTTTTCCTTTATCACTGCTGCACACACGTTATCCTGCCTGTTTTCAGTGTTGCTACCCACGCATAGAAAAAGATGTTTCCTTGAAGTTAGTGCAGCACATCCTGCTCAAAGACAGACTGTTGTTTTTGTTTGTTTACCATGACATACCTGTTCAATAACATGCCCACTCACTGAAATTTCTCTCTGTGCTGGATTTGCTTTTATGTCGCAGCTTTGGGATTCAGCATGATGGCAACGGTAATGACTGTGAACCCATTGGGAAACGACCTTTCGTCATGTCTCCACAGCTCCTGTACGGCACCTCTCTGCCCAAGTGGTCGCGCTGCAGCCGCCAGTACATCACCCGCTTTCTGGAGTGAGTGAAACACAACACACTCTTAACTGATTTGTGCTTGAGTTTGTTTGTTGGAGTCCGAAAAAGTTGAAACTTTTGGGTGAAGTGTGCCTCAAAGATATTAACTAATAAAAGCAGGTGAGTGTAGTGCAGGGTGTCCAGACTTATTCCAAAAGAGCCGTAATGTCTACTGTGAAAATGACCAAGGGCCGACGGCTCTTACTGACGTCTATTAACGGCAAAAGTGGCAAATGAGTGCTCTATTTGAGAACTATTTCTTTAAAATTATTTCGTGAATTTTTTTTAAAAAAAACGACTCTCATGGCCCTTTTCCACTGACCCGTCTTGGCCCCACTCTACTCGCCTCTAATCGGTTTGTGTTGCGTTTCCACAGGCACGGTACTACGCGTCAAACGCCAGTTTTTAGTACCTGCTCTACCCTGGTTCCAAGCGAGCTAAGCCGATGCTAAAAGGTGACATCAACAGACTGCCGGCCACTCATTGGTCAGAGAATGTCGTCTCTGAAGCTTCTGACTCTGTATAAATCACTTACAAGAGGCAAACAAATAAGTCAGCGACGGGTTTTTAATGACATTTAAACCCGACGGCACAGAACCAGACTGAATGAACACAAAATACAGCCCTAAAATACACCCTCATGATTCCTAAATAAGTTAAAAGTCCTTTTTAAACGAAAAAGAAGTTAACAGCAAAGATAGTTCGGTTTAAAGAGTCTTTTAAATTAAATCAAAGTTCGTCAGCGCAGGAGCGATCTGTCTGCCACGAGAGTCTTTAAGCACCAATCAGTCCATTAATCCACAGGGAACCAAAAAGGAAAACCAGTTCAAAGAAGAATGATTGATCAACAAAAAATCTCTGGTATACCAGGCCCAAAAATCAAAAATTAAAGCGATCTCACTGGATCCAGGGAAGAGTTGATATAAGGAAGCAGCTCCTTCGTTTTCCTCCGCGTGCAGCAGCAAAGGCTGTTGTTTACCTCTGTTGTCATGACGACCGACATTGAGCCGCTGTATTACTTTAATAAAATCTTTTGAAAGCTTTTTTTTCCTTTAAAGACCACAGTGCCACATATGTTGGTACAAACTTATGTTTGTGTCGTGTCATAGATGACATGCTTGCACTTCTGCACAGCACTTTAGCGCAACTGTGTTATAAGATCCAAGCCCACCGTGAGTCTGTAGTCGGGCTTGTGGAAAAGGTAATCAAACCGTGTAGAGTCGAGTCGAGTAGGGCTGGAATTGTATAGTGGAAAAGCGCCAGTAGTTTAGTCAAACATTCTTGTGCTATTATTCCAGACTTATGAGATAAAACCAAACCTGGGTAAATTATGCCATAATTTTTCATGGCAGGATCAGGATCAGGATCAGGACTTTATCACGTTTGTTTGTTAGACAATAATAAATCATTTTGCATTCTGCATTCTGAACCATTTTATGCATCAGCTATTGTCTTTTCTTCAACATTTCACAACTTTAAATCAGTCATGTGTCCTATTCATTTCTTTGTTTAATCCATTTTTTTAATTTTCAACAAATCACACAGCACAGTTTTGCATTACACCAAATGCAGTTAAACATGTCAGCTGTAAGAGTTGTTGAGCTTTAGCCTCACAGAAACTGTAAATATAATCAATTAGAACATGATTAATGTGAGTGACAAAATTAATGCATAGTAAGATGAAAGCTGGGGGTTGCATGAAACTAGACGGCGGGCCACAATTAACCCTTGGGCCTTAGTTTGGACACAGTGTTGTTTCCAGTGCAAGAATGTGCAAAAGTTCAGAAGATGTAAGTTAATGAAACCTAAGCTTTCATTCAGGGACGTAACAGACGGTCGTACAGATGATGTTTTCAGACGTACATTTGACTGTTTTGGTGCATATGATGTGAGCAATCCTTCAAAATATTTTCATTTCTAAATTCTATCAAAAAACTTTTCTTTACGGATCTAATCCTGGAGCTTGAATTGAGAATGTGCTGTTTAAAAGTTAATGAAACTCCTGAGATGAACTTTCAGAACAAAGTGTGACAATTCGCCTCTTTAGTAAACGTAAGATATAATTCATGGAGAAAAACATCATCCTTCTTTTTCTTCAATGTCTGATATGCATTTCAAAATACCTTTAATTGCCTCATCTGAGACCTTCCCTGCAGCAGAGCTGACAGCTGTGAAGAATAATTACTGGTATGAAACTTCTCTCTGACAGTGGAAGAAATCTTTATGAATTCATGTCGGTTCAATAACAAGGAGAAAACTCCTCACTGGAGATATAAATCTATTTGTTTTGTGGTGGCTAACAGGTCAGGAATAAAATGTCTTATTATGTAAGATATTAAGACTGTTGCTTGTAAAGTCAGGCTTCTCAGACATTCACATCCTGGAGCAACTGTTGCTGTTTGCTTTTCAGATTCCTTCACTTTGTTAAATTTTTACGATGTCCTGGCCCTGAGGGTAGAAACAGCTTTGCACTCAAACGCTGTGGCAGTCTTATAAACAACACTGATGTTTTAGGGTTTTCTGAGCTGCTACAGCTGCACCTCTTCTCTTTTTTAACACTTAGAGTTTATTTCCATTTTTCATTTAAAAAAAGCAAAGACCGAGAAAAACAAACATAAATAAAAACAAAAATAAAAACAAAAACAAATACAAGACAAAAAACATCAAAATGTTGCCAGATCAGTTGCCGAGAAGTGTTAAAGTTATAGGTTTTGTACAGTATTTTCATAAAAGAATGTTTTAATGAAATGTTGAATGGTTCTGTTTTAATCAGCTGTAATGAGGAGCAGACACCATCCACAGCAACTATTCCAAAAAATTAAGTGTCCGTTTTTCTCAATTTGAAATATACAAATCTCTTCTTAATCTTGATTAAAAAAAAATCATTTTTTCCATTTCATGAATTTCTTTTATGATTTCTATCCAATTTTGTATTGTGGGTGCTTCTACCTTATTACGCCGCATTATGTAATAATGTCATAAATTTTGACTTTATTTTGTAATAACGGCACATTTTGTCATAAAATTCTTGAACGCAATATGTAATAAATTTTACAGCATTATGTAATAATTTCTTACATATTGCATCGGTTACAAAATGCAGGTGATGCACTTTTTTTCCTAGAAAATGTAAGAATTTAGTGCATTATGTAATAAACTACCAAAACTGATTTCTTAATTAGAAAAAGAAAAATCAACTTTCCTTGAGAATTCCATTGACTGCCAGCAAACCAGCATGAATCGTAAACATAAATTAATTTTAAAAAGTAGCAAGATCATTCATTGGTCAAATCTAAGTCAAATATAACTGAATTCACAGAGATTGTTTTTGAAAGTTCACAGAGAAAAAAAATGCAACACCTGCATTTTGTAATAACCAATGCAATATAAGAAATTTGTACATAACGTGGTAAAATTTATTACATATTGCATTCAAGAATTTTATTACAAAATGTGCCGTTATTACAGGATAAAGTCAAAATTTATTACATTATTACATAATGCGGCGTTCTTACATAATGTGGCGTAACATACCTGTAACCATTTACGGGTGATAGCTTTCTTAGCAGCAATGATAAATATTTCTCCAGCTCTTTATTTGACCACTTTAAATGCACAATTTTAACCTTTTTTCAAGTTAAATCACAGCCAATCTGCACTAAGATAACATTCTTTTGTGTTTTTCTCTTTGTTTTTTTAATGTTTGTAACAATCCCTAGTATCATGCATTTTTTCAATAGATTGGCATTTCAATTTATTCTTTAGGGGTTTATGTGCATTTATTTGGGAGAGAGGAACAGCAGACAGAACAGGAAACAGGGCAAGAATATGCAGAAAAGCAGCCCCAGGCCAAATCCACACCTCGGCTGCTTGAGCGTAAACCCAGACCACCAGGCCACCCGCGCTCCTGGATCAGCCTGTCTCTCTATGTCTACATCCAGTCATTGAGTGAAAAATGCTGCCAAACTTTAATGCATTGGTAGAAGCAAGCACTTTGAGTTCATCTAACCTTGTAAAGTTGTCACATAAATTAAGGTAATTGATGTGGAACAGCAGCCACACTGAGCTTAATTTCAGGACACATGAGCACAGTCAGTCACGTTACAGCAATAACATCGACTTTACAGCAGCCTAGGGTAACTCTGCAGGGACATACAGTTTAACTAGAGGGAAAAGCATATTGTTAACAACTCCTTGGCTTCAACGCAAGCGGCAACCTCCGGTCTGAAAAAATGAGACAACACAGAAGTGCGAAAAAGTGACCACTTGGGGCTGGCTCCAGAAGTACCGAAAGTCACATATAAATGAACAGCAAAAAGGCCGTTTTCAGAGCCGAAATTAGTGTATTGAAAGCCTGGTACAAACTCTGTCTCCTGTCTGGATCGTTCATTTCGTCAACGTCAACGTCACACTTTTTTCTAACTCAGTTGCTTGGAAGATATTAGGATCGAGAGCTTACCCAATCAGAGCCAAAGCTCAGATCACGTGACTGACAGGCACCAAATAGCTGTGAGTTTGGGCACTCATCACTTGTCCCAATTCCAATATGGCCCGCTGTGTAGCTTCAAAACGGAGCTGCAGTAACAGACGGGTGACGTCACGGACACTGCGTTCATGTTTTATACAGTCTATGCTTCAACTTCGACATTGTGGGAAGTAAACCAGAGCATGAAAACAATCCAACAGTCACATGGAAACACATTATACAATACAACATCCTGAAACATGCGGTGTGCTTCACTCACAGAGGCTGACGCAGATTTATGCTTTAGCCGTTATCCACAGTAAGTCCTGCTGTTCAAACACTTGGTTTCCCATCTTGCCTCACTGCAGCTGTACAGCACAGTTAGTGACAACATACGCGGTGATAGAAACATGATATGAGTAGTTTGACAACTGACATTTTTCCTGTGTTTCTGACTCACAGCTCACTGGATTGATTCTTTAATTTCCAGATTGTGATGATTTAACTTAGTAGAAGTTGCAAGTTTTAGGCAAAGTGAACACTTCAATGAATAGCAAAAAAACATGAGATAGTTGCGTAAGTGTCTAATATTTACTTTTGTAGTTGCTCAGTTTTGAAGAAGTATTTTTTACTATTCGTCATTATTAAAATACCAAACGAAAAGGTGTTCAGCTTAACTTTCTGACCTCTTTAGTAGACATGTCACGATAACGAAATTTGCTGGACGATAAATTGTCCCAGAAACTATTGTGATGAACGATAGTATTGCAATTTTGATACCATTTTCAACTAATAAAATAATAATGGTATAATAGTGCAAGTACACCCTTCTAAAGATAAATAACCTTTTATTTCTAAAGAATATTCAAACTTGGAATTATGTTATGAAAAAAGACATTGTTAATACCCAAAATAAATAATCAACACAACCAAAAAAAAATTAATAAAATGGACTGTTAGTCTCTGTTAACAAATGCACTTGAATTAAAACTGCACAAAACCAAAAGCAATATATAAAACAGGCCCTGTTGCTGAAAAGAAAAAAAAACTCACAGTGATACAGCAAAGTTAACTCACTATCCAGTGTCTTTGGTGAATAAAAAACTTATAGAGCTCATTTTTAACTATTGTGCAATTAATTGATTGATTGATTATTGTGACGGGCCTACCTGCAAAACCAAGAATTGCATTGGTTGAAACTCTGGTTGGTATCAGGGGCAAAAACTGCTGTAAGTTATAAGTTAAGAAGTCTCACATTTGGATTTTGAAGACAAATCGTTCTGTTTGGGAATGAGCTTTGACAGCTGTATCTCCTTGTCACTGCCAACCCGATCACACCAACGCAGCCTTTGCTGTTGTAATCACAGACTAATCAGACTAATCAGAGTCGAGTCAATGTCCCTCTTTTTTCACCTATGTGGTATAAACATTGTGACGCATAGCAACTGGAGGATGAAGATGTATTTACAGTCTATGTTTCATGTTCCTCACTCTCTGTACTGACATTACAGTCAGATATAAATACACCCTGATACTGTATATGTGTCTATTTATCCACCCAGAGCAGCAGAGCATGCAAATGTCACTCATCCATACACTCAGCTGCTGCTGTCAAAGACTCCCTATGTGGTTCTATGTGGTATGTGGTTCTGGCTCCGACATGACGTGTTGCTAAATGTCTGAAATAGTTCACTACAGTTGCCCCAGTTTTCAGCGCCAAGCATCTGGAATCCATTCAGTGGGTGTTCGGCTCCTCGACAGCATTGTAGCTCCCTGACTTCTTTGGGGGAAAAAAAAAAAGAGCCAAGGGCGATATTTACACTTGTGGGAGTTCGCTTCACAAAGGCTACTGCTCTGTGTGCAAGGAGATGTGTGTGTATGTGTGTGTGTAAAGTGCAGTAATTAAAAAGGAGACAGAGAGCCGGGTCAGCACTTTGTACACATTGTTGTATATCAGTCTGGTCCGGACTGTACTGAGTGTTTGCTGGCCGTCTGTGTTGGCTGTGGACCTGAAGTGCAGCTGTGACTCTAATTCTTTTACAAGACTTTAATTTGATTTTTCCGTGGAACAAAAAGTTTGACAGGTGGAAAATTCAGTATTGTGAAATAATACCAGAGTCATGGGAAGTTTGCTTCTGGGTTATTTGAAATATCTGGTCCAGATATCACAGCAGACCGTGAAATACGATTCAGATCCTTCACATATGGACCCAGTTGTCGGACAGTAAGAGCTCCACGGAAGAAATGGACCAACCTGCTGACAGGTGATTTGATGAAGGGGCTTTGAAATGTGCATTTTTCTCAGGAAAACTCACCGTAACACATCTGCAAACAATTTGAGAAGTCAGCTGCTTCAGATAAAGTTGCAGCACTTCTGTTGTGAAGCACTGAAACCAAACCTTGGCTAAAAAAGTTTCTTACATTGCAAAAAACTAATTCCAATCAAGTCTTAGGGTGAATTCCAATTCCTGTCTTAACCCTCAATCTTAACCCTCAATCTCAAAATGCGCACTCCCGCCAAGTGTAAGTGCTGTCCCGATTCTCAGAAAGTTGAGGTTGAGGGGCAAGATTGAGGGCTGTATCTCCCTCAATATTGAGATTTTCCGACACCACCCTTGGGATTAAGGGACATCCAGAATGCATTGCGTATTGTCGGTAAATAAACATGGCATCCAAAGCGGCAGAGAAGGCGAGCTACAAATATAGTATTTTCTTTGTTAATGGAGATATAGATATTACGAAACCCATTGTATTATCTTAGTTTAGACCCATTTTATGGATTATTTACCTCGTTGTTGCAGAACATTTATTTTTATTTTACGATCTTTTGTCAATAGCGTCCGGTGCGGACAAGCCATGTTGCTTTTGTTAAAGTTAGTTAACGTTACAAAATGGTCATTTTTCTCAGTGGTAATGTAATTGTTTATCAAGATAACAGCCTATATAACATGCTTGTGCCGATGATGGTATAAGATGACCAGGCTAATGTCATCTCCTGTAGCCGCAGAGTTATGTAACGATAGTTATAGCTGGTGTTTACCTTTCAATAAACTATGGTATGCTGTGACAGCTGAATATGTCCATGGTTGTGTTATTTATGAAGATATTTTTTTGATCACGCTAACCGAAGGAATAACTGACAGACAGTCCACAACAATTTCACTTGCATTTAAGGGGTGTCCCATTTCTAAGTCACAAGATAGCCCTTAACACTTGGTTTTGAGGGCTACTCAGAATGAGGGTTGAGCTTGAGGGTTAAGATTGAGGGTTAAGAAAGGAATTGGAATTGGGCCTTAGTGTCTTATTTTTGTAGAAATTGTCTAATGAGACTTCATATGAGCCAAGTGCACATGACAAGTCCAGAGAAATGTCTTATTTTAAAATAATTAAACCAACATTTCTTAAGAATTATATGTGAATGTGCCTCAAGTCAAGTGTAATAGAGCGCTGCAGAAAAGGGAACCCTAAATATGAGAGAAAAAGTGGAAAAGTTGCTTATCTCTCAGTCTGAAAGATGCAGAAGAATGCCCAAGTGTCCTCAGGGAAGACACTAAACCTCAAGCTTCTTGTTATAGAAGATATTAATTCTATCAACACAGGAGCCACGTTGGCCGAGCAATCAGTGAACGCCTCATATCCAGAGGCTAAAGTCCTCATTTGACTTCGACCTTGACCAATTGCTGCTCATCTTCTTGTCTCTCTACCCTCCTCATTTCCTCTACTTCTCTCTCTAAATGTTGTTATGACCAATACAGACAGAAGTGCATGAAAATATGGCTTCAAAGAAGGACACGGTTGATAGTGATGGCATTTTACAGAGCAGCTTCAGCCATCAGTGTACAAAAGTGGTGTGAGTGGGTGTGTGTGACATTTAGTGCAAAAGTGCCTTTAATGGTCAAGAGCCAGAGAGCACAGTTTACTGTAAGTGCAGACTATTGGACTATTTCTCAAGCTTGAAAAACACTTTTGATTAAAATCTTAAGAACAGTTGAAAAATGTATATGTGCTCTATTTGATCTTAAAACGGTTCTTGGTAAAGTTTCAAAATGTAAAAAGAAGAAATGGAAGTGAGAAAAAAAAATCAAGTAAGTAATTTATTAAAAACAACAATTAAACCTCTGATAGATTAATTATGAAAGTCAGTGTCAGGATTTTTCCCTTGAATGTTTTTATTTGTCTTAAAGCATGAAAAAAGTTTTCTTTTTTTTTCAAATATTTGTAACCGAGCGTGACTATGTGACTATTACATATGACTTTTTTTTTTGTTTGACTTCTTTTCTTTTTTTGGTAATTTCATGAATAATCTTTTTTTAATGCTTTGCGAAACATTTTAACTCTCTTTCATCCATTTTAACACTGAATAAGTTATAGTTATTATGCTGTTATACCCTCAAATGTTTGTCTCTAACTTTTTAAAAATATATATATATGGTTGGAAAAAAAATTGAAAGCATTTTTTCAGGCCCTAAGAAGAATAAAAATATCCTGACACAGGCTAATATGAATTTCCACCACATGAACCAGTGAATTTAGGAGTGAATAAGTTTTAAATAGGTGTCCACTGTAGTGACCACTATGCACCACAGGGTTAAATGGAAATGGTCTGTTCATCAGCTGGTCAAAGTTAAGACCACAGTCTTTAAACAACATAATGTGCAAGTCCATTCTGGGTTTAATTTTGGAGACGGCCACTCGGAGATCATCCTCCACGTTCGCACACGATATATATTATATTATTTTTAACAAATGTCAGTGCAGAGAAAGTCTTTTTACACAGGTATGTTGAGCCAAACAGTGTTAGTACCTTAGTTGTGGTCTGGGATAGCTGTGGATATTCCCTCTAAACTGAAATCATCTCACGACCCCCCCTTTAGCGTCTCATGACCCTCCTGGGGGTCCCGAACCTCACTTTGGGAACCCCTGAAATAAGCTAAGCTACAAGTTGAAGATAAAAAAGGGAAAGATATTTTCTAAATTCACTAAATTCAACACAAGAGTCAAAATTATAACTCAAGTAAGATGACTCAGACTTTCCTTACATAAACATACTTTTGAAGGTGGTATTTCAAAGCAATCATGGCTCTGAAATTGACAACAGAGAGTGTTAACCTGTTTCTGGCCCGGTATATAATGGTCTTTATTTAGAAAAAAAAAAAAAATTCGATCCAGGCAACATGACCTTTAACAGGACTAGAGGTGAGGTCAACAAACAACACTTGGTCCCTGTTTTGCTTCTTCTTTTCAGGATCTCTTCTTTGATCTGCACAAACAGCTAACCTCATCGTTCTCTTCAAACGGCACTCCAACACTGATCCTAATCTCTCCATCGCTGTCCCCTAAGTGCTGCTATTTTCCACCATTTCCGCTGTTTTACCTCCTTCTCCGGCTGCAGGACAAGCCTCTCTTTGTGCGCCGCTTCAGTCTGCTCACGCTGTGTCACAGACTTTGTCCGTAGGTGTTGTTTTATGTGGAATGTGGAAGGTCACCCTCAGCTGAGTGGTTTAGATATTATCACATAGACGGACCTCTCAAAGACACGGCCTCTCTTTAATGTCCAGAGAAAAATTCCTGAGAGGTCAAAAAGTGCAGGTCAAAGAAAAGATTCATCACATTTGTTTCAAGTTAGCTGAATTGCTGTGAAGAGCGACAGCCTGAAGATTTCTCATATGTAACATTATATTGATCCTTTATTGGCTTTGAAGTCAGATGAATCTGGAAAGAGTTAATTGAAATGCGTAAACACTTCCGGGAACGTCGGCTCTGACAAAAGCTGCAGAAAAACCCTGATTTGGCCTCAGAGGTGTTTTCAGTGCAGAGTCACTCATGGTGAACATTTTAATTGGTGCTGTTCAGGAGACAGAGAGAGGTCATCTCAGATTAATGATGCTGTTGTTACAAACACAACAAAAGCCTCAAAAACTCTAAATCTGATTTGGCTCTTTGCCCTCAAGAGAGTAAAGTGTAATTATGTTTCATCATATACAAAGCCACAGCAAACAAATCTAAAGACTGAGCACATTATTTTTACGGAGCAGCCCTTTAACCTTACAGGAGCTTAACACAGCTACCCTCATGAAACTTTTTTGCCCCTTTCAGATCATTATTTTATTGCTTTGATGCACTGTAACTGCTCTTATCTGTATTTTATTCATTAAAAATATTTATTGGCCAACTGTTCACAACCCAACAGCAAAACTATCATGTAAGCCTCAGACAGATTTGGTGTTTGCAGCCTTTATGGAGAGCAAAAACAGGCAGGACACTCATTTCATAATAAAATTGCTTCTTTAATCAGCGATGAATGGATTGGTGCAAGCAGGTGCAGCTAAGAAAGTTTTGCTTTATCACTAACAGATTCAATTTGAGGAACAAAACTTCCCAACTCTATGGGATGAAAGATGATTTTTGGATGCAGGGAAATGAGAAAATGCATTTCTAAAAACGTTTTTTCTCCTTGTGAGGACAGACCTGACAAATTCTTTACTTTTATTTCTACAAACCTGCATCAGAGTGTTTCATCGAGCCTTGTTAAGATGCTGATGAAAGCCTGCACAGCTTTTTTTTTCTTCTGTGGGTCAGCATGAATCAATTTTATGAATCTAACTTTTTAGTCTGCGCACTGTTCTCTTTCTTTTCTTTCTTGTTTCTTTTTCTACAAACATAAGACCTGTTCATTTCAAGTAAATTACCAAAACATTTGGTTGTTGCTGAAGTAAACCAAAGTGAAGCATCTGTGTATCTTATTATTACATAGAACTAAGCTCAATCGGAAATAGACAAACTTAAATTCTGTTTACAGATACGGAAATACGATGAACATAAACTGATGGTGTTTATTTTGCAGAAATATCTGCAAACATGAGGCAGATTTTGCTTCTTACAAGTTAGAAGTTCTCGAAACTTGACAAGTTAGAAGTTCTCGAAACTTGACAAGAACTCACTTGAAATTGTCTGTACTTTGACTTTTTTTTCTTAAAGCTTAGAGCGTTGTCATGAAAACTGAAAGGTCCAACATTTGGCAACTAGCTAACAAAAACAAGACTTCACCATGAGTCAAAGAATTTTAAATCAGTGCGTTATTTCTGCTGTATCTTCTGTACATGCAAATATTGTATAAACGCTGGGCTTTTTGTAACGATCCTATATCAAATCAACAGCTTGTATCGCTACCAAAAATGCAAAAATATTACAGAAAATGGAAACTGGTGTTGGATTTTTCATCTGTTGAATATCTCAAAAACTTCCCGATGGAGAAAAGATGATGCAGTGTAATCACATATTAGTATTCTTATACTAAATGTCACTCATGGAGGATTTTTTGCTATTTCAAAGAGCAAGATTTCGATGACGAAGACTCTTGCTGCCTCTTCTCAGTGCAGGTGATCAATCTTAGTGTCAATAAATGTTACCAAGCTGGGTCAGACTTTATGCGTATGTTTATGTCCAGCAAATGCTGTCACCACATTTAGTTTGTACTTTCATCCTTTGTTCCTCCACAAAAGTTTCAGTGCAGTAATATTTGACCGCTTACTGAACAATCACGTCTTCTTGAGATTCATTTAACGTCATGAAGCTGTTATCAGTCATCACACTCTCACTTAAATCCCTGATACTGTCAAAAATGTATTAACCTTTTTCTTGTGGCGTGCAGATTAGTGCAGCACCTCAACTTTAAACTCTGAGACTGTAGCATGCTATCAGAATTAATCTCAGAAATTTTACTTTCATTAAAAGATCAGAGGCTCTTCATGATCCCATCTAAGCTCTCGTTACAGAGGTTCAAGCACCAACTAATTGACAGCATGAAAAAAGTGAATGATTAATCTGAATGTCAGGATTTAATCTTTGTTCTTGGTGACTGATGTAATCTATCAAACTTTAAGAGATTTAAAGCTGGAAATGAGTTTTACTTTCTCTTTTTATTTAAGTTCTAAATGGTTGTATTTCTGTACTATTTTCGTCTAAAGGTGACGATCTCGAGATAAAGTTAGTCAGCTCTTCTGCTGTCGACATGAGGACATTCAGTGGTGTTAAAACTGTCTGCAGCGTATTACTTTCTCGCTGAGTCCGTAATCTCTGTGACTGGCAGAGTGAAGTGTAATTGGCCGTGATTGAAAGAACATAATGAGCCACTTAACCGAGAATTAAGTGATGCCCTTTGCTGTGCTCCATCCTCTGGAGGTCGTTGACAAGCGAGAGAAGTGGACACATTGTCGAAGCTAATGCCACAACCAATTTATGACAGTCAGTGCAGCTTTCTTTATTTACACAGCAGAGTTTAACACTGCAGAGCTGTGAATCTTTCTCTCAGAGAGGTCTGAGTGCACAAAGGGAGCTGACATCAGCATCTACAGAGCCACGGCAGCAAAGGCGGCTTGACTCTAACTCCTGACACCTTTAAGAAGAAGCTAATTTCAGCCTTTTGTATCCAGAATCCTGCTCTCATAGTTGGCTCTCTAAGGTGTAGCTCTTGATGGTTGAGCCAGTCTAACCACACTGTTGTCAGAATCAGAATCAGAATCAGCTTTATCAACAAGTATCTTCAAGAAGCAATTTCAAGGAAATTGACTTCGGTTTCAACTGTGCTCTCCTTGTACAAAAACAAGTATGAATAAACAATAAATATCAAATATATAAAAAACAGATATTAAGTAACTACAAATTAGAAATATAGAAATTTTGTCCAAAAGGAAAAATATATACACATTTAAATTAAATAGTGCAATTAAAATGAACCCGGACACAGTACTGTGATTAAACAAATAGATATTTAATGTAACAGCAGAATGTACATTTTTTTATTATTTATTGTTTTATTTAACCCACTTTACAACTTGTTAAACTACCTCATTTAATACCTGCACTCTTGCACTCCTCATTATTGCACTATAATCATATTTGTATTCGAATTCGTATTTTTATTATCGTATTGTAAATACTAGTCTTGTCTATTTGCTGTTCTTTTGTGTTTATAGTTGTTGATAACACTCTTCATGCAAAATTTTTATCATTACTGTTTTACTTTTTATGCCTTACCACTACCTTGTACAAGAGAGCACAGAATACCAAAACAAATTCCCTGTATGTTCAAGCATACCTGGCGATCAAAGTTGATTCTGATTCTAATTCTAAAATGTGCAACGGAGAAAATGTCTCCCCCTGTCATTTGCACAGTGATAAAACTTCATTATAGCAGCTTTTTAAAGATAAAACTCTGACTTTCTAGATGTTAAATATTTTGCCTCCTCTCCTCCTCACAGTCGGGGCTGGGGCTGGTGCCTGGACGACGCTCCGGTGAAGGATAAACTGTCTCTGGACTTGGTGCTCCCTGGAGTCCTGTACAGTGCCGCCCATCAGTGCCGGCTGCAGTACGGTTCAGGGTCAGTGCTCTGCGACGACATGGACGTAAGTTTCTCTATACAACAAAATGAGAACAACAGACATGCAGCTCTATACACTGAATGTGCCTGTGAAATTGCTTTTCTTGATTCTCAATCCTTTTCTTATATTTGGACCAATTTCTCCTTTGTTCCCTGGTCACATTAGAGGTCAGCTACAGCACAAAGGTTCAAATTTGTTCTATACTTTTATTGTTCATGTACTGAAACTCAGATTGAATCATTTGCTGCTTTTGGCCCCAATAACCTTCAACATCCTGAGTCGTGGAAGCAGAACAACAGCAGAATAATCCCTCAGTATGTGACCTTATTTTATAATCTCCGAGGTGACTCGTTTATTTGAAGAGTCTGAACATTTGGAACAGAAATAGTCAGAGTGAAAGTCTGAACTTTTAAAAGTTATATAAAGAAAATGTCTTCAGTTGGTTTTCCTTAAAGATCCAATTGATGCTTCGCTGTGGAGTTTCCAGCCACTAAAGAAAACAAGACCACCAGCTGCAGAATTGATTTTTTCAAAGTTTGTGAGCTACCATGGGACAGACAGTCAAGAATAACACTTCAGAAAATGGTTTTATTTCTCTCCACAGCAAAGATTCACAGTCAGTAAAATGTTTGACTATTAAATGGAGCAGGATTAGATATTAGGTCTGATAGTTACTTCCACAATTTAGGATGAGATCTGCAAAGACGTTGGAGATAAACTGCAAAAACTGGACTCTAAGCAAGTGTTTATGTCCTATTTTCAATAAAAATGATCTTTTCAGACTTAATATGAGCTACATACACAAGACCAGTCAAGAAAAATATATTATTTCAAGTTATTAAGGGACAAAAATTATGTCTCAAAAGCTTGTAGATAGGAATAAATGCCCCAAATATTTACCCCATAACGACCCCTAAATGAGAATATTATCATTGGTCAGAGGCGTTTGCTGATGTTTATGCAGCACATAACACTGCAGAGCACCTCTAGTCATCTGGTATTCCCAGAAATCTCAAAAACTAAATGGTTATCAAATAGAGCATTTGAAGTTGCTTCCACAGTTAATAAATATGTCAATAAGAGCTTCTGGCTCTAGGTTATTTTCACAAAATTGACCTTGGGCAGTCCTGCTTTGAAGGATTTTACTCTGTTATGACTGGAATCTGATAAAAGGAAGTTTTAAACAGTTGAATACATCCGGCTGCCACACAGACCACACACAGGCATTTTTACACAAGCAGTGCATTTCCTGAAAAGAGCAACATTATGCAGCATAAACACATTTTGTAACAGCATGTGCAGGTTTTATAAGCACCCCACAGGGCGTAAAAACGACTTTAGGATGTTCACACACCAACAACACCAACAGGCTGCTGGTGATGAAACAATAACACAAAATCCAGCCCTATTTCTCCTTAAAACATTACATCCTGTGCTGTGACTGTCCTTTATGGTCACTGAGAGGCTTAGTGCTATATTCACCAAAAAACCCCCCACAAAGATAGAAAAGAATGGATTTAGAAATCAATTTAAAGGATAATAATGTTTAGAAACTGACCCGTCTCAACCTCTCACCTCCGCTGACCTCACATGAATGACTATGATCAATATCCCAGCTCGCGTGTGACCTGCTGACTCATCACCTCAACATGACCACACAGTAATTATTTACAAAAATAACAACAACAGAAAATCTCCAGCTGTTACTACCAGCATGGAGTTACTATACCTCAGAAATACCACAATATAATCTTTGAATTCCCTCCTACAGGTAACATTTTTAAAGTGTACATCATTGGTGTTTGTTTTGAACAAAGAACATAGAGCTGGGTTGAGTAGATCTGTCCCATGGATTGGCCATTCAACAATGTCCAGTCAAACTTACTGAGTGTTTATCAGACCAAAACCTGATACCAGGATAGGATCAGTGCTTAATTAAAGTCCATCTGGTACGGATTTATTCAGGGATGGCACGAAATACACAATTACATATCATTTATTTACTGCTCTGATTTCAGTTTAAGTTTTTCACCAAACAGGACAGAAGCTCTAAGAGTTTTCTTTGTTAAAGTGATGATAAAGTTTGTTCTGATTCTGTGTCCAGTTACACCCTCTTTTTATGAGTTCAGAGCTAGAACACAAAGTCCTCGCTGTGCCATGAGTTTAAGCAATTAGTTATTTAGTCATTTAATTAGTTATTTTCCCCAAAAAATTCACATCACATGACTCAGTTTTTGAGATTTATTTAGCAGTAACACATTTCAAAAGCCTGATTTGAAGAGTAAATTGGAGCATTTACATATTCAAAAATAAATCAATTGTGACCCAAAATATAGAAATAGAAATCGTTAAACAAAAAATCCTGGTGCTTATGTGAATTTAATTTTTTTTCTCCCACCCCTGTTTTTAAGCTATATAAAAACAATTGTAGTACTAACATTGTTCATGGCTAAAAAGATATGATTTTAAAATCAGTTAAAAAGTGTTTTCCTCCTGAAGTGTTGCATGATGTTTGGACTTTTTTGTGCAAAACAAAATGTTAACATATCGTCGCCCCCTTAAACTAATGGTTTAAATCATATTTCCTAGTTTTTCAGGAAACAGAATGAGCTTAATCTAATAGAGAACACGACTGATTAAGGCCATTAGAAAACTGATATTGGTAAAAAAAAGAAGAAAAAAAAACGGCATTATCCCTTCAGTTAGGATATTAACCTTTTTACCAGGGGAGGGGAGTATCCTGAAGAGCTGACTGAGGCAAAAATATCATTTTCCAAAGAAAAAAGTGACTTAGCTAGGCCATTAGTTCAAGAGGATGTAGTAATTTCTTGTTCAGTTTCGCGATCTCGGTCGCACGCCCCACAAGGGTTGACAACTGGGCAGGAGTCCAACCTTTAGGCTTTTTTTCGTATTTCACTCCCCCTTCTCACTCAATTTCTGCCCGATCTGATGAAAGGCACCAAAAGCCTAAATAATAACTTTAAAAAGTAAAAAAAGAAAACGTGCTTGGCTGCCCCAAATTTACCGCATCTCAGCGACTTCCATGTGTAGCTCTGACCGTCTGTCAGATTAGTTTTAGTTGATCTCCTTTGGTCTACACACTGGGGAGGAGGACATGGTTTATAAAACATCTGATTTCTCTGTGTGGGATTGTTGAAGCTGCCTCATACGCTTTATGTTTGGGGATTTAGGAGTTTTCTTCATTGATTTGTTTGTTCTTACATGAGAAACATCCGGTGAAGGATGGTAGGGGAAATCCACATAAATCTCCCAGAAGGGACGGATGAGCCACCAGGCGGAAGATGAAATTCAATTTTTAGAAGTCGTTGCTCTGGAGTGTGAGCTTGAGTCATCGTGACCTTTGCAGTCCCACTGAAAGCGAATCTACGCTGAGAATCGATACCACTCAGCCTTTGGGTTATCAGTAATAGACTTGCTAGGAAAGAAATCAGGTTCACCTCAGCAAGTAATTCACAGTTTTGTTTTGTTTTTCTGGAAAATATCTACCACGACAAACGTCAAACCACAGCAACATTAATTAAAATATGTATTATGCAGGTGCACTTCATCCATCATAAGTGAACATTGTTCGTGCCCTTGTAAGAGCTGAATTTATGCAGTTAAGTCAAACAAATACTCTGAATTAACCTGGAGTAACAGCAGGTATGTACTGTGAACAATAAGACTTAACTACATCTAACACTGTGTAACCATGAAATACCACAGCAGCCTCATTCAAGGAAAGAAACTGTGTTATTCATTTCAAGGTCTTTACAATGAGCACACAAGGTCGTCTTTTGTCTCCCTTGTGTTCTCATTGTAAAATCATGTTTTGTCCTTTTTCTGCTTCTCCAGAACGTGTGCAGCACTTTGTGGTGCACTGTAGGAACAACCTGCCACTCGAAGCTGGACGGAGCCGTGGACGGGACCAACTGTGGAGAGGATAAGGTGAGTCTTGATCTCATGGACAGGAAAGACAGAAGAAACAGGGACAGTGGAGGAAGAGTCAATGATTTTATTCTTGACAGCCTGTATGTTTTAAGATCAACTGATGCAGAATTTTTTAGGGCCAATACCGAAACTTATTTTTTAACACCCTTAACCAATGACTGATTCAGGCTGCCAACCTTCTTGGGCCGATATTTGGGGCTGGTTCTGCTTTTGCTCCCTCAATTTACATCATAAAAATGACAGAATGAAAACAAATATTATGGATCTCAATTTTAAATTAAGGAACATTTATTGAACTTAATTTAATACTTAAACAAGATGAAAAAATTAGGTAGAATATGTTGTAAACAGTTGGAACTGCTTAATTGTCGTTCAGATTAATCAAACACGTGTTTTGATATAGTTTTGAAGCTGCTTCACTCTGCAGTCTCCTAGCAACACAGAGCTATGTCATCAAACCAACCCATGAATCAGCCTATGTTGATGCAAGTATATCGGCCCTAGTATATTGGCCCTAGTATATCGGCGATCAACATACTGGTTCATCCTTACTTAAAGACATGAAGGAATATTCTGCTTCCCCGTATCTAAACATGAATATAAGGTAGCGATCCTGGATGTTCAAACTAAATTTGTGAAGATTTTCAAACCTCTACATTTTCATTTGTTGTGGAAATCCTACAATCTGTCTAAAAACTGCTCAAAATGCTTTGTTCTGAAAATTGCGCCAAAATCTCCACAAAAGCTTCACAGTACTTGCTGAAAAATTGAGTTTGTCTCATAAGGATCTCCTAACCAATTCATGACATGTTGGAAAGACCCAAAGGTCTCCGAAGAGAGTCAGCCAATCAGAAGGGAGGGGGTTTCTGGAGCGAGGAGTCTTAAAGAGACAGCAGCTAAAATGAAGCATCTCAGACCGAGGCTGAAACAAGGATTTTCTAAAACAGCAGTCTGAGAAAAAGTTGGATTTGAAATCATATAAAGCTACTACAGGACAGGGTACAGATTAAAAATAAAAAAAACAGTACACCACACACCTCCACCGACCTCTAGTTCACACTGGAACAGGGTTTTAGCAGACAGAAAACAGAAACTTATGAAATTTTCTGAAATGCTGCGGCCACCGTTGCCGTGTAAACAGCAAGTCAGAGTTTTCGGTGGAAATGCTAATGTCATGCCCTGCTTTGTACGTGCACATAACACTTTCTTTGTTGCAATTCTATCTCTATGCACTAACTGGACAACTAAAACAGTAACAACAGCCCACCTCTACTAAATCACCAAGTACAGGCCTGGCACACATACTTAAATGTGCCACAGTGTTTCCGTGAAAACATAGACTTATTTCACTATAGCTCCTGCATATTCAGGGGAAACATTGTTCTGTCAACGGGGCCTGAGGTATCAAATCAAAATGTTTTGCTTTAGATTTGTATTCTTAAAGAAAAGCCAGTAGTCCAAACTGTTCAATAAGAAAAAGTTTTGTCACCCTTTAAGTCATCTGGAAATTAACGCAATGTGAAGTTTCAAATAAAGGTTTAAAAAAGAATTGTTGTAAAATGAAGAGATGATGTGGGGTCTTTGTTTACAACGGTGATTAACAGCTTTTAAAGGTTTGGGTCACAGCTGAGTGAGACACTGCTGGATTCTTTTCTTATTAAATCATGAGAGAAAGGAAACAGTTACAGCATGTTAACTTTATTTATTTTTACAGTGGTGTATCAGTGGAGAATGTGTTGCCGTTGGATACGAGCCAGAGAGTGTGAACGGAGGCTGGGCATCGTGGAGCGAGTGGTCGGCCTGCTCCAGGACGTGTGGAGCCGGAGTGCAGAGCGCCCACAGGGACTGCGATAACCCAGTGTGAGTGTAAATGTTTCTTACGCACCGTGGGTTTGACTTTGTAGCCTGGAAAGCTTCGAACAATGGCACGAGTTCAAGATTTTAACTGTGAGAGTTTCTTGTTCCCTTTGTTTGGAGGAATGAGGAACAGAATGTATTTTGTCGTCTGCAACTTTAACATAAGGAGCTTCATGAAATTTGAAGATCTCAACCTGCCAATGTCACATTATTACATTGCTACATTACACAAAGAGTCAAGATCAAGACAAAATAAAGAATTAAATGTCTTAACCCGACATGAACAACAAAGTCCTTTGCAGAATTTGTATGACGGAGAAAAAAAACAACTTTCTTTTACAGAAAGAAAACTTAGGAAAATGATGATTTTAATCGAGCATAAACAGACAAAAACAGGCTGAGCCAAAGAAAATGGTACATATTGCTCTGTTGCTGAATTTAATCTACTGCCACTGATATCATTATCAGGTTTAGTCACCTTGGGGGTCTTTAATGAAGAAATGTTGAAGTAGAAAGAAAAGCATTTATTGTTTGCTTAGTTGTATATAAGATTTAAACCCCATTATTATTTATATTCTTACAATAATAGGAATATGTAGATAAGACATGCCATTATAAATAGATTTGATTTTGGGATGCATTTTGTGACCAGTCTTTCACGACTGTCAAAGGGATCCCATCCAAGGTTATAGTAGTAAACAATTAAAAAACAAAATGAAATTAAGAGGTTAAAAACACTTTTTTACAAAAACAGCTAACTACCTAATGAGTTTACAGGAGTACAGTTAAGTAAAATTATAGAGAAAATGTCATTGGTTATCCTCTCTTTTACTATCCGGCCAGTGGGCAGACAGATTAACACTGAGGGGCACTTTTTTTTTTTTTTTTTTTTTTACGAGGATGGTTGTCTATCTGTCCTCATTGAATAGATTTTTTTGAAATGGTGTGGTGTTTTGGGTTTTAGTCACATAATGCTTTTTATGACAGTTTTCAATATCGCCCCTGATAACTGCCCATGTAACTAAAAAGACTGAATCTAACACTGAAACTTATGCAAACTTACTCCTCTGTACTACAAAACCTGCTTTAAAAACAAACCAAAAACAAACTGAAATCGAAAACAAATAGAAGAAAAATGCAGAATTATAACAACCGTGATCCTAACTCTGTCATGTGGTGGAAAAGCGCATTCAGCAGTTTCACCTTTTCTCAAGTTTTCCACCAAATCTGTCAGTTTGATGAGTAAAAGTGAATCTCCCATCTTTGCAGAGGAATCATCATCGTCTCAGTGGTCACTTCTCTCAAACTAAAAAGTTCAACTCTCTCTTCTAGTCCCTCACACAGAGGGAAATACTGTCTCGGAGAGCGACGGAGGTACAAAGTCTGTAACACCGCCCCGTGTCTTCGCGAGCAGCCGAGCTTCAGGAGCCTCCAGTGCTCTCAGTTCAACAGCATGCCGTACAAGGGCAAGTTCTACAAGTGGGAGGCAGTTATCAACAGAGGTGAGGGTGCTTCAGTTTAACCCAAAGAAAAAACACTTTCAATAAAATCCAATGCTTTTCTTCTGATTGAAAATCTCTGAAAAATGTCTCTTAGTGAGCCCCTGTGAGCTGCACTGTCGCCCACTCAACGAAGACTTTTCTGAAAAGATGAGAGACGCCGTCATTGATGGGACGCCGTGTTATGAAGGCAACAAAAGTAGAGATATGTGCATCAACGGCATCTGCAAGGTATCAACACTGCTTCTCGTTTTCTGTTTGATAAACTTGAGTTTCTCTGAGTAATCATCAGTTAATTCTGTCAGAATGGAGCAAAGAAGAACAGAACAGATTTAATTTCCAAACAGTTTCTGAAAGATTTGTTTTGAGCATTAAAAATACATCTTAAGAGTAAAATACTGGATATACAGATGTGCCCAAAAGTTTACACCCTCCAGCAGAATTTCTGATTTTTTTGGCCTTTTCTCAGAAAATATGAATGATAACACAAAATCTTTTCTATCACTCATGGTTAGAGGTTGGGTGAAGAAATTTATTGGAAAAAATAGTTTACTCTTTTTAAATCATAATGACAACAGAAACTTCAAAAATGACCCTGTTAAGAAGTTTACACAACTCTGGTGGTTTTGTCCTGATAAATGCCCAAAAGTGAACACAAATGTGTTTGACTGTCTACTAAAGGTAACCATCCTCACCTGTGATCTATTTGCTTGTTATCAGTGTGTGTATAAAAAAATGAACAGGGTCATTTTTGAAGTTTCTGTTGTCATTATGATTTAAAAAGAGTAAACACAGTTGTTTGTTAATAAATGTCTTTACCCAACCGCTAACCATGAGAGACAGAAAGGTTTTTGTGTTACCATTTTCTGAGTAAAGGCCAAAAAAATGAGACAGTTCTGCTGGAGGCGGGGGGTAAACTTTTAGGCACAACTGTAACGTTTGTAATGTCTGCAGTGCTTCCAGTCACTTGTAGTTGTTGCATTTGCTCCGTTTTTCTTTCTTCGCTGTGTCTCTCACTACGTTTGAGCGTGTTTGACCCTCACCTTGTTTTGTCTACAGTCCAGTGACATTCTTCACAAAAATGAGTTGGTGATAGACAAATATTGTGCCCGTTATCTCTCTGCTCTGACCTTTCACCTTGGGTCGAAATGTCAGTCACTGATACAGGAGCTGTTAAAGTTGGAGTGGTCAGCGAACAGACC
The DNA here is from genome assembly GCA_008086565.1 of Thalassoma bifasciatum. NCBI lineage: Eukaryota > Metazoa > Chordata > Actinopteri > Labriformes > Labridae > Thalassoma > Thalassoma bifasciatum. The sequence goes on from RPOG01001907.1 coordinate 58,249, forward strand.
GGAGGCTCTGATTTCATGACATTTTGTGACATTTCAGTGAGGAAAACATTTTCTTTTTTCATTCTCACATGCCTCATTAATTTTTTTTCAAGAAGAACTAAAACTTTGGACCAAAACCGTTTGTGTAATACCAAATTTGTCTTTTGAGTCTCCAATTTAACATCTCTGAAAGAATACGCTAACAAAAAATGAAAACCAGAAACTGCAGAATTGAAATAAAAACACACTACATGCTCATAAGTACGACAGAGTATTAGGGCCACATTGAGAATTTCTTTTTTTTTAACTTCATATTTTACTACAACATTAAGGTCGAAATCAATTATTCTACTACGTGAATAAAGTCGAAGTGAATAATTTTTGTTACGAGTTTAAAGTCGAAATCAAATATTTTACTACGAGATTAAAGTCGAAATTGATGATATAATTTACCATGTGAATATAGTCGAAATATAATCAGGGACAGTCTACAAGGAGGAGGACATTTTTATAAACGCTGCTAACTGCAGCACTCTCATCCTCATTTTGTTCTTCTTTTTCTTCTTCTGATTGGATCGTTTCCTTACCTACTTCCGATATGACTTTACTTTGACGTTAATCTCCTAGTAAAATAACTAATTTTGACTTTATTCTTGTAGCTAAATAATTAATTTCAACTTTATTGTTGTAGTAAAATAATTAAATTTGACTTGATTCTCATTGTAAAATAATTAATTTGGACTTTATTCTCGTAGTAAAATAATTAAATTTGACTTCAATCTCGTAGTAAAATTATAATTTCAAATTTAATCTCATTGTAAAATAACTAAATTTGACTTCAATCTTTTTCTAAAAAAATTGATTATGACTTTAATCTCTTACTTTGACGTTAATCTCCTAGTAAAATAACTAATTTTGACTTTATTCTTGTAGCTAAATAATTAATTTTAACTGTATTGTTGTAGTAAAATAATTAAATTTGACTTCAATCTCGTAGTGAAATTATAATTTCAACTTTAATCTCATAGTAAAATAACTAAATTTGACTTCAATCTTTTTCTAAAAAAATTAATTATTACTTTAATCTCTTAGTTAAATAATTAATTTTGACCTTAATTGAAGTAAAATAATTAATTTTGACTTCAATTTTGTAGTAAAATAATTGATTTTGACCATAATTGCAGTAAAATAATTAATTTTAACTTTATTCTCATAATAAAATAATTAATTTTGACTTTTACATTGTAGTAAAATAAATAAATTTGACTTCAGTCTTGTTGTAAAATAATTAATTTCGACTTTAATCTTGTAGTTAAATAATTAATTTTGACCTTAACTGTAGTAATGTAATTAATTTCGACTTTAATTTGGTAGTAAAATATGAAGCAAAAAAATGAAAAATCATTAACATGGCCCTAATACTCCATTGTAGGTTTATTTTCTGCAGTTTTTCTTACTCTGTGTCATTTTTCCTGTTTGACAGAACGTGGGCTGTGACCATGTGATCGAGTCGAGTGCTGTGGAGGATCGCTGTGGGGTTTGTCTCGGTAACGGCTCCACCTGCACGACTGTGAGGAGGACATTTGAGGAGAGCGAAGGCCTCGGTAGGTTTGTCTTTATTGTACTTCTCAAAAGAAAATTATTCTGAAGCGTCAAAGAAAGAACATCACACAAAGACACGACTGATGTTGAAGGTTTCTCTGCAGCAACGTGATGTTTTCTCTCAGTTCAGCAGAGAGCAATGAAAGACTTACAGTAACATCAGAAACATCCTGAGATTCTGCCAAATTTGGGTGCAGATGGTCTTGTGGTCTAAGTCACACCCTATAAGGTTTGCCCTCAAGCAGTTGGCCCAGGTTCGGGTCCAGTTTGTGGCCTGTTTCCCACATCACTCCTCACCTTCGGCCTGTTTCCTGCTTTACCCACTGTCCACCTCTATTACATTAAAGGCATGAAAGCCCAAAAACTAACTTAAAAAAAGTGCAACCAATTATTTCCAGGGCTTATACAGAAGGAAGATCAATGAAAATGTTGAAACTTTGAGCTACATTTGGTGTTCTTGTAACTTCTTTAGGGTATTTTTCAAGATTTACAGTCAAACTATGATGCAACATAATAAAATTGCATCAAAGCTGTTTCTTATTGGATGCACATCTCTGGTACAATTAGTGTTTAGTCATCTTGAAAAGTTTTATTTATAATCAATGTGAGACTACTGGGCTGTTTAACGCTTTATTTAAATTTCTACATATCTTTCTTGACGTTGTACTTGTTTGTTTTGGATGAAAAAAGATCACAAATCTTACACATTTCCTCATTTCAGGAGTTCTACGGGGTCAAAACGAAACAGTTTCTCCGTTTTCTTGCGAGATCTTGACTGATTTATTCTAATATCTTAAGAAAACATAGTTCTTTTTTCTCGAGATAACAAGTTTATCAGTAGGTTGATCACCATTGTGAACAAAGATTTTTTGTCTCGAGAAAACGAAGCTCAACAAATCATTACGTTGATTATGATAAATTTTCAAAAGACTGCATGCCAAGTTGTCTGTATGTTTTTGATTGTACTGTATGTTGGAGCAATTACAACACCAAATTTCCCTCCAGAGGTTTAATAACGTTCCTCTAATCAGAACATAATTTCACCTCAGGTGTTTGCAAAGAGGATTATGGAGAAGATCAAGTTTAATTCACTTTATGTTTGTTTTTTGGGCGTTTTTGCAGCATTTTGACAAATAAAAGTTGAATAAAAGTGGACACACTAAAAGTGCACCCTGAGACTGACGGAAACTTTGAAGAGTTTATTTTTCATCACTTTTAGAAAGTAAGATCCTTTTTCTTTTATCTGTTACATCATGATGTTCCACTCACGTCCAATAACGGCTTTAAGGTTTGTGCTTTTCCTTTGTTTCATGAACAAAATGAAGGACATTTACAAAGTTAACAATGATCACTTTGAAACCAAGGGTAGAAGAAATTCTTACTTTAGAGGAAAAGTTGTTATATAAGACTTTATTCACACAAGCTGCATTGTGATGAAGTTCAGGACTGAAATTTTATTCTTTTTCCAAGAAGTTTGACTGTGCTGATACGTTTTAGTCTGTTTGAGTGTTTTCAAAGTAAGTTCCTCATCCTGGAGCAACAATCTGTCCTTCAGGCTACGTGGACATCGGGCTGATCCCAGAGGGAGCGCGGGAAATCCGCATCGAGGAGGTGGCTGAAGCCGGAAACTTCTTAGCTCTAAGAGGCGACACCCCGAACAGATACTTCCTGAACGGCGGCTGGACGATCCAGTGGAACGGAGAGTACAAAGCAGCGGGGACGGTGTTTACGTACGAGAGGACGGGGCAGCTGGAGAACCTGACGTCTCCTGGACCAACCATGGAGCCGCTGTGGATTCAGGTAGATGAAGAGATCAGAGTTGATTTCTGATGTGTTCTTGAGTGGATGATCGATATCTGAGCTGCCTGTAGGGAAAAATGAACGTGGACTCGTTTCAGCTTCACAGCGACTCAAACCAGTGACCCCTGAAAGAGACGAGCAGTTTAGATTGTGGACGGATGGATGGAGTTTGAAGACATAAAACATAGACAGAGAACAAATCAATCAACTCATCTTTGTTTGAAAAGCTGCTTTTAAACTTTTCTCAACTTCAATCAATCAAATAAAGAGGCATCAACAAGAGACCCAACATCCAGATAGTTGTATTTATAAAGATACATCTGCTTCATTTCTATTAACCAGAATTAAAAGTTTGCTAAAATCCTGCACACTCTCCAGCTTGCAAGAAATTTTCAGTGAACATTGTTTCATTACGAGTTAGAGATTTACTTTTATAGTACTGAAACTGTTATTTTTTTCCTAAGACCCAACGTCCATATATGTGGCTGTTCCATTTCTGCTTCTCAGACCCATGATAATTCATTTTTTGTAACTTTTACCTATTCGCCACTTATTGGGACACTGCCCATATCATCTTTTGCGTCTTTTGGCTCCTAAACGGCTCACAATTTAGTATTTTATTGTAGCCTCATATTTTAGCCTATCCTGGCAAATATGAATGATTTGTGTCTTAATAAACCCTTTTGCATTCAGTGTTCCTAAGAGAAGCCTCGTAATTCTCTCATTTGCTGCATTTTGGTCTGTTACAAAAGCGGTAATTTTTACTTTTGTTTAATATTTTAATCAAATCAAAATAAATGAACGAAACACTGCACACAGCCAGAATAAAACCAAACTTGGTGTTGAAACAGTGTGTTTTTAAACCGCAGCATTTTACTCAACTTATGAGTTTTATCCATATAAGGGCACAACTGACAGCAGTGACAGTCAATCACCATGTAACTTTCTTTGAAGAGGCTAAAGACCCTCTCATTAGTCAGCTTTTCCCATATTATAACACACAAAAACAAGCTTCAGCTCCAAAAACAGAAAGGTGACATCAAGAAGACAATCCATTTATCAAACAGTCTATTTAAGAAACATGATATTATTAACACAGCATACTTTATGGATACAGGATGACGCATTTGTGAAGTATTTAGGCTAATTTGTGGTGCTTTTTTTTTACTGTGTTGTGTCATTTATGTCGTTAGTGTGTACATATTTCTCAAACCACTTAAACATAAAATCTCCTTTTTATGCTTTTTTAACCCACTCCCATCGAAAAACAAGATTTATTTCAACAACAAAACAAGCAACAACAGTAAATGTGTTGAGAATAATGATGAAGTTATTGAAAAACAGAGCTTTATTTTATCATCCTCTAGCTCCTCTTTCAAGAGACCAACCCAGGAGTGCGCTACGAGTACACAATCAGCCAAAATGTTTCAGAGGAAAATGAGATTCCTGCGTCGGTTTTCTACTGGAAACACGGTTCATGGACTGAATGCAGCGTCACCTGTGGGAGAGGTAAGAGAGACAGCTTTTATTTTGACCGCAAAAAAATGAAATGGAAGCAACTGTTAATGTCTTTAATCAGTAAAATGAGTCTCATTAGACTTGATATGAGTCACATTTACCTGATAAGTCTAGATAAATGTGTTATTTCAAGCTTTAAAAGGACAAAAGTGGTGGCTAAATTGATTGTAAAAATCCACCAACGGGGTATGAATTTCTTGAAATTTGTCCGTACTTGTCAGGTGAATGTGGCTCATATTAAGTCTGATAAGACATTTTAACCCTGTGGTACGTAGTGGTCACTCCAGTGGACACCTATTTAAAAGTTAATTACTCCTAAATTCAATGGCTCATCTCATCTGGTGGAGATTCATATTCGCCTGTGTAAGGATATTTTTATTCTTCTTAGGTCCTGAAAAAATATTTTCAATTCTTTTTCCAAACATATATATATATATATATATATATATATATATATATATATATATATATATATATATATATATATATATATATATATATATATATATAAATTATTATTTTTTTAATTTTATTTTATTTTATTTTATTTTATTTTTTTTAAAGTTCTAGACAAACATTTGAGGGTAAAACAGCGTAATAACTATGAATTATTCAGTGTTAAAATGGATGTAAGAGAGTTAAAATGTTTCGCAAAGCATTAAAAAAAGAGAATACATTAAATAACCAAATAAAAGAAAAGAAGTCAAACAAAAAAATAAGTCACATTAACATTAAGTTCACACTGTTTTAAGTTGATCGCTCAGTTACAAATACTTGGAGGAAAAAAAAAAAAAAGGAAAACTTTTTTCATGCTTTAAGACACATAAAAGCACGCAAGGGAAAAATCCTGACACTGACTTTTGTGCCCAAAAGTTTACACACTCCAGCAGAATTTCTACTTTTTTGGCCATTTCTCAGAAAATATGAATGATAACACAAAAACCTTTCTATCCCTCATGGTTAGTGGTTGGGTGAAGACATTTATTGAAAAAAAATAGTTTACTCTTTTGTAATCATAATGACAACAGAAACTTCAAAAACGACCCTGTTAAGAAGTTTACACAACTCTGGTGGTTTTGTCCTGATAAATGCACAAAAGTAAACACAAATGTGTTTGAATGTCTACTAAAGGTAACCATCCTCACCTGTGATCTATTTGCTTGTAATCAGTGTGTGTGTATAAAATAATGAACAGGGTCATTTTGAAGTTTCTGTTGTCATTATGATTTAAAAAGAGTCAACACAGTTGTTTGTTAATAAATGTCTTCACCCAACCTCTAATCATGAGTGACAGAAAGGTTTTTGTGTTAAAATCAGAAGTTCTGCTGGAGGTGGTGTAAACTTTTAGGCACAACTGTATAAGGCATAAACCTTCCTCATTTTTCAGTTTGTGCAATGTGGTTTAAAATGTAATGATTTGTAAGTTTTTTTTACTTAGACCAAGTTGCTAAACACACAGGGGAAGATGGGTAAAAATGGGATTTGTGCAGTGGACATGCTGGCTTAAGGCTGATGGTTTGGGGTTGAGTCGTGAGGCTGAAAGAGGCCGGTGGATCCAATTTGAGGCTGAGGCTGTCTGATGTGACTGGAGGCAAAAGAATCAAAGAGAGAAAGGTTATAGGAGCAGGAGCAGAGAGGCAGGTGTTTCAGGTGAGAGAGACAAGAAGAGATCAGCCTGAGCGGTGAGAGGCTCGGCAGTGAGGCGCTGGAGTAGAGAGGAAATTACAGGAGGAATAACCATGGAGACAAGACACAAGAAAAAGCTCTTGTAAAAGCAAACTCTAGAGATGTTGGCTGATTATACCAGGAAAAAGAAAGGATGTGGCAGCATGGATGAAAAGAGCGACGTATACTAAGTGTTGCACCTGGTGATGAGATGAGGCAGGTGTGTGTGGATGGAGAAAACACACAAAAGACACCAAAGCAAAGGCAGATAGTGTAAGAAGTACCAAAAAGTGTATGAAAAATGAAAAGAAGGAGACTTAAAGGAAACAAAGAAGGCATGTCTTCAGAGCGGGTGAAATCTTTGCATGGAAAGCCTTCAAACTGTGATCTCAGCTTCACATCAGGTCCTGTCTAACAAATGTTTGACCTTTCTCTGTCTAAAAAGCAAAACACTCTTCAAAAGAAGTGTCATAAAGTGCAACAAGCTTCCTGAGAAGAAAATCGCTTTTTTCTGATAAGAAAAGATAACCTCGCTGGTTCTTTAGAAAAGCTACAAGTGGAGGACTAAAACGGCAGCTTAGTCTGTTCAGGGCCTGTCACCTCTTTTGACATTTTGACAGCTTTTATATAGAACATGAATCCTGAAGTATTCATTGTAAGTTTGTGATTCATTGATTTATAAATACATGAAGAAAACAGAACAGTAATCACAGTTGACCTTGCTTTCAAGACAGTAAGTGGGTGATGTTTTTCCATTTTCTGCAGTGTTACGTAACATGTAAACATCAGCAAACTGCTTCAGACCAAGGAGAATGTTTTCCATTAGGGGGTGACATGATGAGACGATGGCAGGATATTTTTTAAAACAGGATCAGAATCTGGATTTGATCAGCATTGTTTTTGATATTCAGACTATTTCAACCTGCAACAACTTGCCCCAAAGATTTCTGACCCTGCAGTCTGAACTGTTTCTATGCACCATTTTTTTCCTTTTCTGCTCCATTTCATCACTTTAATTCGGACCCAAGCCCAGTGACCAGGGTTTCCCTCGATAATCCCAAAGTATAGCTATTCTTTCAGTGCCTGTAACCCCAATATGCATCCCTCCAACATCCAACATGCATGAAAACTCACCAAAATTTCTGTTCAGCTTATTCCTGGCAAAACTTGTATGATTTTGGTGTTTTCGTGAAGATACACTTTACCTACATGCATGACATTTTTGCGCAGAATTATCATACCAAGACCTCCAGAAAAGTCTCTTGCGGTGAAATCTGAATGTGAAATTTGAGTTAAATGTCTGATTTTGAAAATTTATAGGGTCCATATTTGAACAAACTAGGCCCACGTTATTTTTTCGGATCATATTCTAATTGAATATGTGGATATTAGACTCATTGATAAGAAAAAGTTATTTAAGTTTTTTTTGTAACTGGATAGGTGTGGCCAGGGGAGGCGACCAAAGTTGACAATTTTTCTGCCAACATGCAACTTTTTCATTTTTTCAACAAAGTAATGCGCCCCCTGCTGGCAACAGGAAGTCATGGGTTTTTGCTGAGGCAGATCTTGCGACACATGCTGCAGGTGTTACATGCAACTTTTTTTTTTAGTTAGAAAGAACTTGCGGCTGCGACATGCCCCAGTCTTATGTCCTCAGGTGTTTTTTTTTTTTTTGAGCTCTCACATTTTCACATCATGATAAAAACATTCATTTCAAGATGTCAGCTGTAAGAGTTGTTGAGTTTCTGCAGAATATACAGAGCTTTAGCTTTATACAAGCAGCCGATGCACAATCCAAATGTAGTTTAGTGAGACCTTACATGATTGCTTGCAGGTGTTTCAATCAGAAAATCCACTTTCCCACTTCCCTCTGATAAGACAGGAGCAGGGTTTTCCCTCATTTGAAATAAATGACATGAAAATATCCCCCTCAGTCCAACATCAAAGAAAAACAGTTTTTAAAGTGGCTGCTGTGAAACCGTGTAATCATCATGGCTTCGAGTATTTACGAGTATTTCTACCTTTTCCGTCACGTCCCTTTCTGTTTTTCAAACTTATCCGGCGGTCAGGTCTGACGAGCGATGCCTTCAAGGTGTGAATTAGATATTTGACATGTCCCCGTGGCTCTCAGCAGGACCTGAGCAGAGGGAGCAGAGAGGTGAGAGGTGTCTCCTACTCAGGTGGGGCTGAATCCCCTCAGGAGGGTGAAGGAAATGATGAAGGGGAATCACAGGAGGAAATGAATCTGCCATAGCTTTAGAAAGAACATCCTGTTATTATCTGCTTTGTTGTGGATGTGTCATGTCTTCACTGTTTCCATCTCATACAGAAATGTTGGTACTTGTAGATTTGTCTGCGCTTGTGTTGTGTCTGGGAACTGTTGAGAAAATTTAAATTGATTCTCATGTTTGACGCCGTCTCCGCTCCTGTTGCTCCAGGTGTCCAGAGGCAGATTGTTCACTGTGTGGAGAGAACGACAGGGATCGTAGAGGAGCGTTTTTGTGACCCTTCAACCCGACCTGAGGACAACCAAACCAGCTGCAAAAAGGAGTCGTGTCCAGCACTGTGAGTTCACCTGACAGACATTATTTAAAGAATGACACCTGCAGTGACCTCAGACACACTGGGAGATGAAGAGACTTGTTTTTCTGACCCCTGAGGGGAAATCACAAATGTCCCTGCCCTGCACATGGCAGCAAAAAAAGAGCCGTGTTACCCAGTGCCAAGTGAAATAACATTCAGATATTCACTTAAAGCAAATTTAATCATAACATAGATGGTGCTCAGTAAATTATTATATATTACTGCAGCTTTAATTTATAAGAAGAAAGACCAGGTGCATTTGTGCAGAAAAATGTCTTATTTCAAGATTTTTACAGACAAAGACGCTTGAATGGCTCGCAAAGAGTTCACATTTCTACCAACAAGACATGAGTTTCTTAAACTTAGAATAATGTCCTAAGACAAGGAACTTGTCAAGTGAATTTTTCATGTTTGAATTTTTTTCATTTTCTACTCCTTACGTTAATTCAAGCATCATTTTTGTCTTTGAGGGTCTTCAAATAAGATATTTTCTTAGACTTTTCATTTGACTGTGCCTTAACCCTGTGGTGCATGGTGGTCACTACAGTGGACACCTATTTAAAACTTAACTTAAAAATTCAATGGTTCATGTGGTGGAAATCCATATTAGCCTGTGTCAAGACATTTTTATTCTTTTTGGGGCCTGAAAAAATATTTCCAATTCTTTTTCCAAATATATATATATTTTTTCGAAAAAAGTTGCAGACAAACATTTGAGGGTGAAACAGTGTAATAACTATGAATTATTCAGTGTTAAAACGGATGAAAGAGAGTTATAACGTTTCGCAAAACATTAAAAAAAGATTATTCATGAAACAACCAAAAAAAGAGGAAAGAAGTCAAACAAAAAAATAAGTCTTATTTACATTAAGTTCACACTGTTTTAAGTTGAATGCTCAGTTACAAATATTAAAAAAAAAATGGAAAACTTTTTTCAAGACACATAAAAACACTCAAGAGAAAAATCCTGACACTGACTTTCATCATTTATGCATCAGATGGTTAAATAAAGTCTCAAAGCCTTTTTTTCTTTCTTTTTTTTTCACGAAAATAAGACACAGACGCTTGTTTAGATTCAGTTTTTGGGATGTGGATCTGCTTATTGTCTACTATGCGAACAGATCAAAGTAATAAATGCAGAGAAGAAGCTTCAAAAGTGACTGAGCATTTTTAGACTTGTCCAAAAGAATAAATGAAACTACCAACAGGTGCACATTTAACAACCAAAACAGTCAAGTTTTGATGCTTGTGTCTGTGTTTGACAGAACACGAAAAAATCCATACAAATATAGTTTCTATAATGAAATATGAAATACAAAAGTTCAGCATGAATTGTTATAAAACTTTTTCTATGCAACCTGAGACCTCTTCTGTGCTCTGTGGTGATTCATCCCCTTTTGGGGTCAGCGAACGCATCATTGCACCTTTTATAGTTCAGTAAATTGGCCTTGTGATATAACAGAAAGACACAGCATCAGTACATCTTTTGTAAAAAAAAAAAAAGGTTGTTACACTTGAACTGCCCTCCTTAAACAATCACCTGCTATAACCTTCCTTCTTATTGATGCACAGAGTTTGTTGCTTGTCAAACCCACTCACCCACTGGAAAAATGTCCTATAAGTGGTGTTTTAATGCCTGAATTTTCAATGCTGCTTGTCTATTGGTTAATTTCATTTCTGATTGTTGCAAGCGGCTAGAATTTCCCTCTTAAAGAGATTTTTAATCTGAAAGCGAATGTGTGGGTTAAATACAGCTTTAAGAGGGGCATTGTGCTTGTTTTTAGCATTACTCTGACCCTTGGGGGCCCCTGTAGTAGCTTTATGTGATTGACAGCTCAAAAAAATCTATGTTTTAGAAAACCTTTACCTCAGCCTCTGACAGAAATGTATCATTTTAGCTGCTGTATCTTTAAGGAGCCGTTTACCCAATAATGTTTCTTGGATGAAATGCAAAGGTATTGTTGTGTTTTGGCCTTCATTTACACGGAAAGGAAAACTTTAGAAAACAACCTCCAGAGGGGAATTTTTCTGAAATGCTGCTGCCACCGTTGCAGTGTAAACAGGAAGTCAGAGTTTTCAGTGGAAACGCTAACGTCATGCACAGAAACAGTGGCAAAGTGACAGAGTATGGAAGCGGAACATTCAGAGCAGCAACAGAATAATGTGAAAGGAAATAATCAGAGAGTATGTGTGTATATGAAGTAGTTTTTTCTCTACTCCCCACTCTGTATGAAGTGTGCACACCTTGTTCCCTAACCTGCTGCTGATTGAACATCGGGGGGAGGGTTGTGTTCAAGGAGGGTGAAAGAAACTCCCACAGGTCTTTGCTCACTCCTCATCTCCTTCAGGGATTTTTTTTCCTCGCAACATGTAGAATTCAAGACACTCAGTGGTGATTTTAAAGACAGAAATCTTTACAAAAGACTTTATTTTAGAGGTGTAGACTCATGGGAAGATGTTTCCTAGTGCATTATCCCTCCAACTTGTTTGATCAGAGAATCAGAAAAAGATAAGCAGTGGGATGTGGCTGCAACAAAAAGCATCAAAACCGAGGCTTCGTTGTATTTTCAGTGAACGCCTCTGCATGTTGTTTAAGTATTTGTTATAAGGACAATTCATCTTCATGTCAGAGTCTCCAAATACAATAAAAACAACAGCCAATCAGTCGCTTCTTCAACCGTCTCTTTTCCCACAGAGAACTTACCTATCCATCAACAGGAACTCCCAAGAAGAAACATATTCACGAGTCTTTAAAAAGCAGCACAATAACACACATTACTGCAGTTTGAGACTTCATGTGTGAGAGATTTATGCCCATTTCTCTATTTTGGGTCTGCCCAGGTGTTTGTTTGTGGCTCACAAGGCGACACAGTTTGTTTGGGTCAAAACAAACCATTAAGTTTCAGGGGGAGAGTTTCTGTGCCACACAATTCCTGTTTTCTGTTGGTCTGCTTCTATTTTTGGTTATGGGTGAAGAAGCGTGCCAGCATGATTAGAAACAGCATTGAAATTCAAATGTATTCACACAACTTGCATTTGATTGTGATACAGATTTTGTGTCAGACTCAGTTAAAATGTCCTCTGGCGCTTTGATTGTAATCATGTTGTTCACCTTTGATTACCTGACAATGTGATCAGAGCCTGCATGCTGTGACAACCTGAAATTTCAGCTTTAAGTGTTCAAAAACACCTCTCTGAGCACCTAGGGGACACAATGAGGACAGTGTGTTCTGGGCAACAACAAAATTGCTCACACTCAACCTTTACACCACTGCTGTCTGCTCTCTTTGTGCATCGGTAAAATACTGTCATTCTCTCTCTAAGTGTTCGGACAATCAGGGTGTAAATGCTAACATCTCTTTGTGTCTGTGTGTAGATGGTGGTCAGGGGAGTGGCAGAAATGCTCGGCGAGCTGTGGAGGCTCAGGTCTGACTAAAAGGACGGTGCTGTGTATCCAGTCTGTGAGTGCTGAAGAGCAGGAAGCTCTGCAGCCCAGTGCGTGTAAACACCTCCCCAAACCCCGGGCACTGTCCACCTGCAACACACACATCCCCTGCCCAGCAGACTGGAGCTACGGCAACTGGTCCAAGGTGGGTTTGAAATATTGTTTGGCTGTTTTTATCCTGAAATAGTCTCACTTTTATAATATATATACTTTGCTATGTGCTGTTTGCAGAGACTAACAGCACCAAAATTGGTTATTTTTAAATACCAACCAGCACTATTTCTCAATACATATCAATTTTTTCACATCAGATTGAAAGTCCCTATGGGGAGACTACCCTTGCTAGTAAAATTTAACAGTTTAAAGCAAGATCAGTCCTTTCCAAAGAATAATTGCATGCCAAACTGCCCATTTTAGAGACAAAATGTGTGCAAAAGTGTGCTATTGGGAACCAAAACACACCCAAAAGTGCTCTCCTTGGAGCCCAACTTGTGCTAAAGAACCTTCTTGGGAATAAAAACAAATGCGTAACTGCCCTCCTGGTTGGTGAACCACACTAATCTGTCCCTTTGGCTGGTTAAACTATGACAAACTTTCCCCCTGGAACCAAAACATACGCTAAGGTGCCCTCTATGGAGCCGAAATATGTGCTAAAGGGCCTTCTCTGGCACCAAAACACACACAAAAGTGCCTTATCGTGAGCCAAAACATGCCTTAAAATCAGAGACTGTATAAAACATGGACGTAGTCTCTGTGACGTCACCCGTCTGTTACTGCAGCTCTGTTTTGAGGCTAAACGGCGGGCGCGGCCATATTGGAAATGGGACGAGTGACGAGTGCCCAAACTCACAGCCATTGGGCGCCCGTCAGTCACGTGATCTGAGCTGTGGCTCTGATTGGGTAAGCTCTTAGTCCTAATCTCTTCCAAACGGCCTAGTTAGAAAAAAATTCACCCCCCTCACAGTGGGAGCCGTTAGCAAAATTAGCGATCCAGACGGGAGACAGAGTTTGTACCAGGCTTTAAATACGCCGATATCGGCTCTGAAAATGGCCTTTTTCCCGTCTGCTAATACAGTACTTCCGGTGCTTCTGGAGCCAGCCTCAAGCGGTCACTGGAGGAACAGCAGCTTTTTAGCACTTCCGTGTTGTCTCATTTTTTCGGACCGGAGGTTGCCGCTCGGGCAAGAGTCATGTCTGTGGGAAAGTGGATGATGGTGCTCATGGGAAATGGAGTCCTTATTGTGGAAAACAGTATAGATTCTAGATATCACTGTCATGCAAACGTACCCAGCAAAGAGCCTTTTTTTCATTGGGACTCATCTTCTCTTCACCTCACTTAGCCTCTCAGACTCTGGTGGTTCATTTCAGCAGCAGCTCTTTGCATTTACATTGTTAAACACAAGCCTTGTTCAACAAAAATGAAGTTATTATCACATTTAATTTGATACCCCTTTGAAATCAAATTCTATAAAATGGATTCTTCAATCAGGAGAAGTCTCACCTCAGACTTTATTAATTTATTTTCAAATGGAAATACAGTTATCTTTGGCACTGGAGGCTTTTTAAAGTGCTTCTCAGATAAGATATGCAGCATGACTGAAGTGTGTGTCAATGTGCACTCACACATGCACTCGTTTCCTGTACTTCTTCAGTTTTGGAGCCTCATTTGTTTCTATGCCACTCACCGTCGTCTCTTACAGCAATATTTGTGTGAGAGCAGTGATGTTGTGTCTCTGGCCAGCAGCTCAAAAGACAAGAGAAACATGATGTAATCTTTGTTTACATCAGTGAACAGAGAGGAGTTATACTAAGCGCTGCAGCCTCCAGAAAGCCAGGGCGGAGCTGACATAGATAAACTCATATCCGTCTCATTCTCCTGTTTAGTTTTAAGCAGAGGTTAGTGCTTCAGGAAAACAGGAAATGGGAGCTGCAGCTTGTTATTGTGATGATAGAAATAATAATGAATTTGTCTATTCATTTCAGCCTGAGCTGTGTCTGTTGGTCTGAAAGGATCATTAATCTGTTGTTCTATTTGCCACAGCTCAATAAGTAATAATTGAGTGACCTTTAACATGTTTTTTCAAAGCTAAATCCTAGTTCACAGCCTGGTTTTTTGAAAAGAAATCAACCCTGGAGTTTCATTGTCTCTTTCATTATCTTTTTAGGCCTGCACAAACATCGCTGTAGGGCCGTCAATTAGCTACTCAGTCGAATGTTTTCACCTGGAGTGAAACAGTTTAATGAGATAAAGAGAACTCTGTTTGACTCCAGTGAGCTTTTGATAGTTAGTTTGACAAAACACATGCAAAAACACCCTCCAATGAGCTGTTACTGAACAAGTTGGCAGCACAAATAGAAGCAGCAGCCTTATAGGAGTTAACAAAAGCAAAGTTTTTCATCCCAGACATTAACTCTGCATCATATCCAGGCTCAGTTGTGAGGTCTGATATTTTACAAAAACCATTAAAAAAGGTTATGTTTACAATGTAGACCTTAACACTCAAATCTAAGTTTTTCTATGGCTGTTAAAATGACACAAATTTGGCATACAGTTGTGCCTAAAAGTTTACAGCCCCTCCAGCAGAATTTTCTGATTTTTTTGGCCTTTTCTCAGAAAATATGAATGATAACAGAAAAACCTTTCTGTCACTCATGGTTAGTGGTTGGTTGAAGACATTTATTGAAGAAAAAAAAGTTTGCCCTTTTTAAATCATAATGACAACAGAAACTTCAAAAATGACCCTGTTCATTTTTTTATACACACACTGATTACAAGCAAATAGATCACAGGTGAGGATGGTTACCTTTAGGAGACATTCAAACACATTTGTGTTCACTTTTGCGCATTTATCAGGACAAAAACACCAGAGTTTTGTAAACTTCTTAACAGGGTCATAGACTTAGACTCTTGTTTCCAAAATCTGCTTTCAGTCTTTGCCTTTTTTGGATTGGACAGCTGTAGAGAGAAAGAGAGAGAGAGTTTTTTAGGGAGGAAATAATTGTAAGTGATGTGGTTTTGAGATGAGCCAGTGAGGAGAAGCCTTTGTCTCTTTATAAGAAGCGCCTGCTCTACCAGCTGAGCTAAACCAACACTCAGCATTAGCCCTTAAGTGTTTAAGACCTGGTCATGGACTCTGGTCACGACCCCGAGGATTCATAATCCTGGGTCTGATGAGACTTTTTCCCTCGTAGCTGTTTTGTTTCATCACAGCTGAAAGGATTTAGAAACGGAGATGCAGAGTAAGCTTGAGTTCCCAGGGTCACATTTCAGGCAGTAACTTGGAAAAGCCATTTGGCATTAGCAACTCAAAGTTATATCCTTATTTAGGAGGAAATTTGCGCTTCATCTTGACGTGTCTTTTTTCTCTGTGCAGTGCTCCTTGACATGTGGAAGTGGGATCCGCCGCCGTAACGTAACCTGCTCCAGAAACACAGGTGTGGACTGTGACCCACAAAAGAAGCCGCTCGCTGTCACTTCCTGCTTCATCCAGGACTGTCCACCTGTAGCAGATAACTTTGGAGGCATCGACTGGTCGGGCAGCGGCTGGTCCAGCAAAGAAGTTTTCAA
Source organism: Thalassoma bifasciatum (assembly GCA_008086565.1). Classification (NCBI taxonomy): domain Eukaryota; kingdom Metazoa; phylum Chordata; class Actinopteri; order Labriformes; family Labridae; genus Thalassoma; species Thalassoma bifasciatum. The sequence goes on from RPOG01001907.1 coordinate 74,409, forward strand.
TGAGATTAACTCCATACCTGATGTTAAACCTCCAACTAAATACAGCACCACCAGAGCCCAACCTAGAAACCACAACAACCTGAACAACAACGTGGAGGGAGACTTCCACTACCACAACAACATCGAAAATATTGATCAAACTGTGGAAAACAGCGTCCAAGTGGATGATTTTTACTATGATTACAACTTTATCAACTTCCATGAAGACTTGTCGGATGACTTTGGGGAGGATTCAAAGGACGGCCGTGTGACTGACACTCCAGCTACGCCAACACACGTAGAAGAAAGCACTCACATGGAAACAACACAAGCTCCCCCAGCCTCCACAAAGACATACACTTTAAGAAATGAAGAGCCAGAGAACACAAAACCAGACGGTGTGAAGGATGATGGGAGCGCAGCAACAAAGGAGTCCGTACAAACAGAGTCAGAGGACTCGGATGACTTTCTTTCAGAGGATTTTCTCCTGCCTGTGTCTGCCACTCACTCCCCTCTTCTGTCTTCGACTCAGCAAACACACACACAAAAAGAAAGTCGTGGCATTCTCTCGTGGCTTGAGAACACCAGCACAATGCCGAGTCCGGTTTCCCCTGAAAACAAGCCCACACAGGATGTGGAAAGAGGGCAGTTTGAAGAGGAGGCTGAAAATAACTATGACAGTTTCTCTGAGGAGGAAAACCTCTCTGAGGAGGTCACTCTGACTCCACAACACTCTGCCATAACTACAGGACATCCAACCCATACAACAATGGGTGCTTATGATGACAATGAAGAGTATAGCTATGATGAAAAAAGCACACTAAATCCACCTTTCTTTGCAGACGTAGATGAAGAGAGTCTGGATGTTTTAGACTCTCCCACGCTAGAAACTGGGGAAGACAATGCTTCCAATATACCTCAAACAACCGCCCAGTTATCAACATTTCCACCTGCTTCTGCACAGGAGGACTTGGATTTTTATCAGACTAATCCTGAAACAGTTTATACCACTCGTCAGTATTCACCGGATGCTGATTTTGACCTCACAACGACCTCACTTCCTTCCTCTGAGGAGTTCACTCCTCTCCACATTCCTTCCTCGCTAACCTCAGGTAACCAAGAGCCCTCTGATGACTCCACATCAATAACTGGAACAGATCGTATACCTCCTACAAACCTGGAAGGAGGCACTCATCCTCCTCCAGGTGATTTCCTGCCAGCTCCGGTGAAACAGACACAGACAGAGACGGAGGCAGCCTCCACCGAAAGAACTGGAACAAAGTCTTCATCTGAAACTCGCTCCACTGATTCTGCTCATTTTGACTACAATGAAATAATTATCCCTGCAATCATGAGCAGCAGTGATCAGACTATTCCTCAACAAAGCACAACCCCAACACAAGAAGAGGGATCACCAACACCTGCTGCGCCCATCGTGCCAACACATCCACCAGATTCTTGGCCAACACCACGGCCAACATCCGCCCAACCTTCAGCCTCCACACATGTCACGACCCCTGCGTTCTGGATCGCCAGCAACTGGAGTGCTGTGAGTCTGCATTTTACACACTATCTGGATTTGTACTTATCTGGTGAAATTACAGCTGTGTCTAGTTTTTCTCTTTTTCAATATTTGGCTGAGCTGTTTGGAGAAACTCTTTGACCTCGAGCTGTGTTAGCTAATGTTGTGTTGTTAAAGCATATTTTAAAGGTATGAAACCCTGACCGCATTACGCCCATTATCAGCTGGTATGTACATGCTGGAACTGTGGATGATGTAAGTGTTATTGCTGTTCTCATGTGTTGTAACATTTCTGGGACAGTGTTCCACCACTTGTGGTCTGGGTGCCATCTGGAGGACTTTGTCGTGCAGCACCGGCTCAAACTCTGACTGTGATCCAGCCAAGAGGCCAGCACCGGCCCAGAGGTGCTACCTCCGCCCCTGCTCCATGTGGAAAATTGGAGAATGGAGTAAGGTAAGAGGAGTTTTCATGTTACATATCCAAAGGTACATTTGCTGATGGCAGCTGCAGTTGATTCATGAACTGAAATCTTAGCAAGTCATTATGTCGTACCTTTGGTAAAATTTGTCTTATTATTCTTGATACGAGCCACATTCTACTGATAAGTCCTGGAAAATGTCTTATTTCAAGTTATTTGAAGACAAAAATTTGGTCTGAATTGATTGTAACAAGTAAAAAAAAATTGCCAATGGGGTAAGAAAAAAGTTTCATCTTTATAGTTTCAAGAAACTTCAGGAGCTAATTTTTCTTATCGCGCTGGCAGATTTTTTGTGACTTGTTACAAGCAATTTAGACCTAATTTTTGTCTTTAAAAAACTTGAAATAAGACATTTTTATGACCTGGTCTGGTGCATGTGGCTCAAATCAAGAAAAATAACACAATTTTTACTACAAATAAGACATAATGACTTGCTTAGATTTCAGTTTTTGCAGTGAAGATACATTTCTGTTGAAACTGTCGGGGTCAGGACTCAAACCTGGCATTTGTTGGACATATTTAACTAAACATTCAGGACATTTCAAGAACTCAGACTCAGGCTGGAATCACCAGTTATGCTTGCAAGGAAAGAGCGGGTGAGGAGCCTCTTCAAAAGCTCAGTCAAACTCTCTTCGGCTGGTCTAATCCTTGCATAGCTTTTTATTCAATCCAAAAAAGTGCTACACGAGGATACAGAAACATTCACATAGTAGAATGAGATAGGAATGGGAGTGTAAGAAACCAGCTGTGTGCGTGTGTGTGAGGAAGTGCAAGCAGAGAAGATGTTGTGTCAAGAGCGATTATACAGTCAACAACATGGTTATATGAGCAAATGATACCTATGTACATGATTTCCCCAACAGAAACCAATGAGTAGCTTTGCTGCAGGGGTTGTAATGTCAGTTTCTCCATAATTTCATCAAGACTGAAATAATCCCACTCTTTAGACTCTGTACTCAGGGGTTTTGGTGACCATGTGGACAAACAAGCAGACAAACAATAGGCTTCGTCTGTGTCTGTGTTACTTGTCTCCAAACAATATGGCACCAATTCGTTGACTTTTCACAAATTTAACACTTTAAGCAAAGACGAAAAAAAAGTTATCAAAAGACTCCGACATAACCTCCAGCAGAGAAGTTGCAGTCACAGCACCATCCAGTTCCCTCGTCACCTCCTCTCCCCCAATAATACACGTAAAAGTCTGCACCTCTGTGATCGACAGAGCGGTGTTTCGTGGTGCCATTTTCCAAACAAAAAGAAAGTTATCCTCAGAATTTGACTAGAGGTTTAAGTGACCATTTTTTCGACCTCCTGGGGTTGGATCGATATGTTTGGTATCCCAACAGAATGGTTCCAAAAAGTGGGATGGTACAGGTCGGTAATTTGGGGACCTGTTCTGGTTTCAGTTAAAGGAAACGCAACAAAATGTGCACCATACTGAGATTAACTGAACTTATTGGAAACATAACAATAATGCACACTTCTGCAGTGAAATCTTTGTTCTTTTTTGAAACCAAAGAGCAAGGAACAGATTTTTTTCTTGCAAAAACCATTCTTGTTCAAAACCTTAAACTAGAGTAACTAATTATCTCGCTACTGTTCTGTAAAACCCAATCATTTCTCTGTGTATTTTCTATGCTCCTTCAGCACTTCTACAATGATTACTTAGTGTTGTGTGTAGGATTTTAGCGGAAAAAAAAGTTGGTTTTCTTTCATTTTGGAATGAGGCTGTAACACAAAAATGTCGAAAATTAAGTGCTCTGAATATTCTCCAGATGCACATAAGATAGTTAACTTTTGTTATCCTTTGACTTGTGGTATCATCATGAAATTAATATATTTTATTTCTGTGTTGACTATTTTGTGTCAAACAGATTTACACTCCTTTTGCTTTGTTTGTGCATCTCTATCTCTTTTAAAATGAAGAAAAGTCAACATGAGAAATGGTATTCCAGGTAAATTTTCTCACATTTAACACCAGTGTGTGATGACTGTGTTTACAAACAGAAGCACGAACAGAGCTGCCGACTTTGTAGCCTTTCAAAATAAAAGCTGTTTATTTGTAAGAATCTTACAATGATGAGTCTAAAGAGGATGAACATCTTGTTAAGTCAAAAAAAGAGATGTGCTTTTTGGATAAAATCTGTTCTGATGGATTTTCATGTTTACATGTATGAGTCATTCTGATCATAGATTATCCAAACGCACACAGAGAAAAACATCTGGTGCTGCTGTTTGATCTCGGACATATTTCCTGTCTCATTCATCACGATCAGCTCACTTTATTTCAGCGGACTTACATTTTAAGCCTCACAGAAAACCTTCGTCATCACTGGATGACAGGAGCAGATTGAAGTGTTTGAATACTAACGCTGCTGCATCTTTCTCCAGTGCTCCAAGAATTGTGACGGCGGCTTTAAATCCCGAGAGGTCCAGTGTTTTGACATGAGGGATGATAGACCTCTGCGACCTTTCCACTGCAGGGCCATGTCCTCAAGACCTCAGACCCAGATGCCCTGTAACCCTCAGCCCTGTCTCGACTGGTACGCCTCGTCCTGGGGGGAGGTGAGTAATATGTGCGAGTCAATAACAGGCTTTGTGAAAACACGCCTTAGTGCTTTTCTCAGTGGTTTTTTAATTTGTGAGTCACGCTGCTTTAAAAGCTTGTGCTATGGAAAAATGTATATAGAAATGCTGATGGTGTTTTCAATTGGAGCAGTGTCTGTAGTGATTGCAGAGGAGACGATTCTGGCACAATTTCACTTATTCCCAAAGTCTACAGAGAGGAACGTGGTCTGAAATGGTCAAATCTCCAGCAAGGGGTCATAGTACAATGTCTTGCAGGTTAACATTTTAGCAATATTGATCTTATCACATGCATCCACATTCATGTTGGCCAATTGGGCCACTGCGCACGTGGGTCGATGTCCATAAATGATCCATAAATGGCTTTAGACAAAATTCTGATTGAGTTTTCACATGGAGTAGTATCTGAAGTGTTAACAACAAAAGCATTTTGCCAACAAATCAAAATAAATGTTATCAAGCAAATTGTGATAAATACATACACAGCATTTCTGATACGTGTGATAACATGGATAATTAGCCAATGAAGAGAGCAAAACACAATAAAAAAAGGTTTCAATCAGCTGTTTTGGATCAAAAAAAGACATTTCTCCTTTGCAGATAAAGGTCTGTATCAGGGATGCGCTGGTCTGGTCGTGGTGTTAAACAGTAGTCGAATACAAACTCAAAAAGTAAGACTGGACATCAGTGACAAATCATATCCAAAAGGCAGATCTATTCAGCTTAGTTCTTTGCTTTTATGTTTTAATTAATACCAACTGGTATAAGCATTTATGACAGGCAGAGTTGAAATATCACAAAGAAACGTAAATACGGCAGCTTAACAGTTTGAGGGTGTTTCACACTTGTTTCATCCTCAACTCTGATGCCAAATAGCAATTTGTGGAAGTTTAATTCCTCACTTATCCTCTGCTCAGGTTTGCAGTTAATCTGTAGTTCCTGTTAGTATTTGAGATTTACTCACCACTTATTTAAAAATACATTATTGCAGAAGATCATAATCAGCGTTGTTCAATACCAAAGCCCAGGTACAGGTTTTAGGACTTAAAAAGTTTGACTGGTGCATCCCTGCTCTGTTTGTTCTCTCCCGTAGTTTGATGTGAAACATTTTCCTCCAAAATGTTGCTGTAGATAGAACCTGAAGACTTAAGCAGTCTGCAAAGGGAATTCAAGGACTTTCTTTCTAACCGTTAGACTTAAAACTTGCCTTGTTTACTGGTCGATTGTATTTCTAGTGCTTAACATGTTTCCTTCAAAGTTCTCTGCATTGTTTCGTGCCTCAACGATCAACACGTTTATTATCTTTGCCTGATTTCACGTCTTTGCACTTTTGTCCTCCAGGGTAATTTTTCCTCTGCTGTAAAACTATTTTCCTGTCAGATCAATAATTGGCTGTCATTCACTTATTTTTCTTACCCTAATAGAAAAAAAAATGCTGCTTTCAGTGAAGTGGAAAGTAATGGAAAACTACTTGAACATGTTCTTTGGATTGTGCATGGACCATAGTAAATAACACATCTCAAACTTTCAAGGATGCACAACTTGGAAAAAACCCTGCTCAGAAACATTAATCAATGTTCTCCTATCTCTGATTGTGTGTGTGTGTGTGTGTGTGTCTGTGTGTGTGTGTGCGTGTGTGTGTGCGTGTATTAGTGCTCTGAAGTGTGTGGGGGAGGTGAGCAGCAGAGAATAGTCGCCTGTCCAGAAGTGGATCAATGTGACAGGGAGCTTCAGCCCAGCAACATTCAATCATGTAACACGCAGCCGTGTGCTCAGTGGCTCACTGGATCATGGGGTCAGGTAAAGCACACACACACACACACACACACACACACACACACACACACACACACACACACACACACACACTTGTACAATGCTCAGGGCACTTCAAATCTAATATAGTGATTCATCATCAAGTGTCGGTGGAGAATGAAATGAGGGTCACTCGTATATATCATGTGGAGGTAGTTTTTTTCTAATTTAACCCAGAAAGATGAGCTCATTGCTCGGCTGGGGATCCTTTACAGTGAATTACTGCTTCAGTGTTAAGTGAGATGAGAAGGTAAATTGGGTGCAATATGAGTTTGAAATAACAGAGAAAAAGCCCATTAATTTGAATATGGCCCCGTTTACACAACAACACTTCACAGTGTTTCACTCTAAAACGCAAAATATGCACTGAAAAAAAATCTGCATGAAAATGCTGAGGGACTTTAAATGCTGTAGTATCCATGTCAGGGACACTGTAGGTGCCAATATGATGGTAGAAGCCGTTTGGTGTAGATCGGCTTATTTTATACACAAATAGTGCAATAGATGCACATTTTGTTCGAAGACAGTCTGTAGATTCAGCAGCACTAGTGCAACATGGTAGGTCACTATTGTTGGTGTTTGGTTCAGGCATGGTACAGGAAGGTTTAATGCTCAAGCGCAAAGCTGAGCGTGACGTCAGCGTTGCCACTGAAAACGCCAGCTTGCTGTTTACACGGCAACAGTTGAAATGGTGTTTCACTCAGGAGGGGTTTTCAAAAATTTGTGTTTTTGGTCAGCTCAAACAACGTTTTCAGTATAAACGGGAGGCTGAAACACAACAATACTTTAGCGTCAACAATACTTTTACATTTCACCCTTTAACTGTTGTTGTGTTAACAGCTTTACAGTGTGTAAATATAGATTTGCATTCACGAGGAAAAGTGCTTTACGGGTTGTGCACTTGAAGAATTTTATTCTGCATACTTGAATATTTTTTTTCTGTATAAAGCAAATAAACATGTTTAGGTTCTCAAATTTCTTTTTTGCAAGTGCATGAATCACAACTTCTGCACGTTCTCATTTTTGCACCCCTTCAACTGAGGTACTGGATGCAAAACAGATTTGCGCATTTACAGGACGAGGGGGCAGGGCCTGTTGGAAAATGCTAGCTACTTTGACCAATCCAAGTGCTCTCTCTTTTTAGCCAATCAGAATGCTTACGCTTGGCCACAGGGAAAAAATATCTATCGCTACAGAGCGCTATTACTTTCTAAGTGGGGATAGCAACAAGACTTTCTGGATAATGTCGAATTTTTTGGTTTGTTGTTAGCGTAGTTTGCATGTTGGAGTAGAAGTCTCATGAGGAAGAGGAATGTGTTCAGAAAGTGTTTCAAGGATTCAGATTTTACCACAAAAACAAAGAAGAAATGTTTTATTGTCCAGGAGAAATGAAAGATAAACCGTTGCGTAAACAGAGATTAATGAAAATTGTTATTATTCTCTTTAGAAATGGAATTGACTTCTCAATTTAATAGTTTGTGAAAGAACTCTGATGTTTTTTATGCTTATTGATCCAATGAGAGCACCATCATTAAAGATACACAGATGGAATCTATAGAAGGTATTTTACAAAAGACTCGTTTTGGATTGTTACCTGTGGAGTGATTCGTAGACAAACAGCAGCAATCACCTGTGCGTCACTGCCCCCTGCTGTGTCGTACACATGACTCCTGTTCACAAAAATGGACAGACACAAATCTTGTTCAACCTTTTTCATCCCTGAACCGTATCAGCTTCGTCAAACAATCAAAAACACCCCCTCCTGAGTCTTTCATCCGATCAGTCCATCGAAACCAATTTCTGCCTCTTCAGATCCTCCACGAGTCTGAGAAAAAGAGCAAGATGAAAAGATAAAATTGTCCCAATAGGACACCTCATAAATCCTGATAACCAACAGATTCTTGAAACCATGAAGTGTGTTTACAGTAACATATTTGTCACGTTTTCCCTCTGCAGTGTTCGGCGTCCTGTGGTGGAGGAGTTCAGTGGCGGCTCATCCAGTGTGTGGACACAAAGGGGGAGACGAACAAGGAGGTGGATCAAGCTGAATGTGACCATTCACTGCAGCCTGAGAGCACCCGCAAGTGCAGCTTACAGGAGTGTGAGAGCGCCCCCTCTGGTGAGTGAAACCATGACATCGCAAAGTGTGTGTGCTTCGGTGGGATTTCACAATTTGAATGTAGTTTGGTGGAAGAAAATTAGCTTCCAAAACAAATTCAGGCCTGCTCGCCACACAGATTATTGTCAAAGCTGCTTCAAGTAGAATGATTAAGGTAATCCAACATAAAAACTGTGGAGTCCAGGTTGTATTTTGTTTCTTTTCAGCCTTTGATCTATGGGTCAGTGGCTGAGAAAGGAAGTCAAGCGTGGTCTTCACAGAGCCTTGAAATTGACCTTTAGTACAAAGAACACCTCAAGAAATATTCCTCAACCAGTTTAATGATAAAAAAAAAATACTTTTTGAGTTTATAACAGAGGGTAATTGAAGCACAGAGAGAAGCATGTGGAGAATAATTACTTCTGAGGACGATGCACTTTGATTTGTATCGGAACAGAGATGGTTGAGATGAGATGTGACTGTGATTGAACGTGTGTTAATGGGGATCACTGTTTTGTTGGTGAAGCCCTGTGCACTCAGCATCCAGGTCTTCCATTTCCTTTTTTTGCATCTATTCACCGAAAAATTCTCTGTGAAGCTTGATGATGATTGGACTGAAAAAGTGTGGACTCTCAGGTCATGTGAAGATGACAGGATTGTAAATACAGGGCACCTGAAAATCAACACCAATCGACACAAAAAGAAAGCTTTGACCTTACAGCAACAAGCCATGGGTGCCATTTCTATTTGTGCAGATGTTTATCAGTGCCAGGGCCACATAATGGAGGTGTTTGTGATTGGACGGTGATTGTCTACTCGCTCAATAGAGATATTGAGCTAAATGTCAAAGAGAGTAATTGCGTTTACTCTGAGATTTGAAAGAAATTCAATGAATGATGTTTCAACTAAGCTTCAAGAAAGCACAAAGTGTTAAAATAAACCAAAACAAGCTTCACTTTCCTTCTCATCTCTGTCATTAGTCTTTATCAAGTGAAAAGACTTTAATCTAACAACTGCATCCCTTTAAAAAGATGTTTGAAGGTTATAAAGTGAACATTTTTTCTGCATGTATGTAGGTATCATTTTCCTGTAGAAATCTGCTTCTGTTAGAAGAAAAGACTGAAGGTGAATTGAGAGGTTTGAAATCAAGATGAGAAAATAACTCAACCAAATTAAAAGAAATAGGTGAGATAATCACTAAAATGTGAAAGCAGTGAAGGAATAAAATGCTTGAAACACAATTTAGCAACCAAGATAAAAGATTAAACAAATAACCAAATAAATACATAACCATTTTTTTTCGAAACAAATCAGTAAAATATCCATGAATACATTTTTAACTGGTTAAATTCTTATCACAAAACCACTTAGAGATCAATCATTAACATCCATTAACATGTTTTGTTTTGTTTTTCATCCATATGTCCTGGTTTTCATTGGCTTGTTTGCTATCAAATCACCTTACTGGCTACAAAAATACAGATAAGTCTAGATGTTAATGAAGATTGTACTCAGTACTATGATTTTTAAAGTAACTAAGTAGATTACATGGCATAATGATTACTTAAGTACAAGTAAAAGTACAGACTTGAAAATCTACTCATACTCAAAAGTACAAGTACCCCAAAAAAACTACTTAGTTACAGTAATCTGAGTATTAATTACTTCCACCCCTGGGTATTAAGTTCCTTGTCTAACATGATGTTGTTGAGCTCTGGTTTAGCTCTGTTATAAAAACGTAACAATGGGGACACAGACTCCACCCGCGGTCTCTGGATTGCCATCTTTTGTACAAAAAGCTCAGAAAACACTCTCAGAAATAGAAAATCGTGATTACATCAGTGGTCCGGGTCTCTTCCCTCAGCACAGACATTACAACATTCTTCCCCCCTCTGTAATTATTATTGTTTACGACTCTGTTTCTTATGCCTCTGAGCCCATAACGCAGCATATTCATCACCCTATGAGGATCTAAACCTGCTGTAATAACCTCTTTGCATAGACAGGATGGAGAAGGAAATATGTCTTTGGAGAGCTGCTGTCGCTTCAATCATTTCTGTCCTCTTTTCACCCCATAGAATGAACGACTGACGCACTTATGTTGTAACTCAACCGATGGAAAGTAATTTAAAGTATTTCTTGGCCTGATTTCAATCTCTTCCTCACCAGATTTTCAGTATCAAATTGCAAACTTGGATGTCTAGCAGAGTAGAGTCAGACTGAGGGAGAGGTGGTGATAAAGGAAAGAGGAAAGGTTCATGAATTAAATTAAACTTGGAGGCAGGATTGAAGATACAGTCCCCAACTTTTCAGCCTATGACCCTAAAATAGAGGAGCCAGAGATTCATGACCCCCTTGCTAATCCAAAAACCAAACAAAAAAAGAGCTTAAGATTATTAATTTGGCTGATTGGTGGAAAATCAGACGACTTATGTGCATTATATGTTTCCTGTGTAAATCTGCAGCCACTGATATCGTCACTCTCCTGGCTTTAGTCCCTTTAGGTTTGTGCTGCAACAAAGAAATGTTAGATAAAACATATTTGCATGCTTTTATATAAAATTTGATTCCCTACTTTGGGGACTTGTGCTGTAGAAAAATCTGTTTCCTGTCTGCAGATGTTTTTAAAGTTGCATGAACACCTTATATTTATTTCAGGCCTCATCAATTTTAAAATGTCTTATGTTTTCATCTTTCAACGACATGTGAGAAACTTCTCCATAAGCCGCATATCTGCCATTCGCAGCAGTATCTTTTTTTATCTGCGGGAAATCACATCTCCTCGTACAGATGCCTTATGAAATAGACGCTGGAAAAAGACGAGTAAAGAAGCAGCTTCAAAGGTCTTCTTTGTTACAGGGGAATGCCGAAGAGGAGTCTCTATTTTTTTTAAGTCTGATTGAATAGTGGAATAATTCCGTTGTCAAAGAAACTATTGACAGCAGTGAAATATGAGGCTCTTGGTGGAAATACTGTTTCTGTCTTTAGCTTTCCAGTATCCTGAAAAATTGAATTCAAACTTGAATCCTCTGTTTCTCTGCATTACACGCATATTTTTGTGCAAGTGAATTATGTTTCACCCTGTGGTGCATAGTGGTCACTACAGGAGACACCTATTTAAATGTTTTAACTCCTAAATTCATGTGGTGGAAATTCATGTAAGCCTGTGTCAGGATATTTTTATTCTTCTTAGGGCCTTAAAAAAATGTTTTAATTTTTTTTTCCAACCATATACAGTATATATATTTTTAAAAAGTTATAGACAAACATTTGAGGATGAAAAAGCTTATAAACTTTAAATTAACCACTGTTAAAATGGATGAAAGAGAGTTAAAATATTTCGTAAAGCATAAAAAAATAAGTCATATTTACATTAAGTTCACACTGTTTTATGTTGAATGCTCAGTGACAAAACTTTTTTTTATGCTTTAAAACAAATAGAAACACTCAAGGGAAAAATCCTGACACTGACTTTCATAATTCATGCATCAGAGGGTTAAGCTGCTTTGTATCATACTGTGTTATAAAGTTTTTTCACTATCTCTGATATTTAACATCCTCTGAATGTAGCTCATCCGATCTCCTTGACCTCAAACACAAACTGTAAGTATTCTCTGTTAACTTTCTGAAATTATTCAACTCTCTGATGCAGCGGCTCATGCGGCTCAGTGACATTTCTTTTTGATGTCAGACATGAAATCAGGGTTTACTTTGTGGTGTCCAGTTGTTGAGTCTGAACACAGGCTTCGCTGACATTTTGAACACAGCGAAGCATGAAAGTGTCATGATAAATATTTGAGGCGTATGACAATGTGGCAGCAAACAGCCGGCTGTGTTAGAGCTGTGTGTGTGTGTGACCCTTTGTCTCAGACGTGGATTGCTTGGAAAGTGGTTTTAGTCCTTGGTCCTTTTTCTTCATGGAGGGCCTAGGGGGAAATTACACACACAGAAGTGCTCGTGTTTGACATTTAATATAAATCCCACATGTGGAATGATTGAAGAGGCGTGTGTGAACATGTGTGAAGTTAATTTTCTATATCTGTTCCAGAGAGCTTTTTCATTAAGAGTACAAAGAAATTATAGTAGCAATCATACAGAATTATAATCATATCTGACTCTAGTGGAATAGTGTTTTCAACCAGGATTGTTAAATAATGACAACTTTAAGTTAAATAATACATTATATTATATGTCATATTTACAGTGCAGAGAAAAAGGATGTTGTTGGCAATTTACCGACTACACATGCATGTGTGGGTGAAAAATTTACTTGCACTGTGTCAAATTATAGGGGCAAAAGGCCATCATTTAAGTGCAGTCTGGAACCCTGCTCTACAACCACCATCTGGATGTTATGTCATATTATAATCAGGGGAAAGTAAAATAATGGAAAAAAAACATTTTCAAGATGACATAATGGTCACATGAATTTCAATATTACTTTGTACTAATCAAATCATCAAAAATCACGCCTCATCTCTAAACCCTCGTATGACACATTACATCAAATAGAACTGAGTGTGTAGCGCATGAATATACCACAATCAAACCCTCTGCAGCAGTTATATGCTGTCACCTGTCAGTATAATTCCCCTCAGTGTGATACAAACTGAACTTTCAACATTTTGCATCTGATTAAAGGCTGAAAATGACACTTCTTTTGTTTGTTTGTTTTTGTAATCATGCTTTTATCTCACGCGAGGCCTCTTTCAGTTGTCACCACACAAAAACTTGGAACAGCACGTGTGTCTCCATGTGCGGCAGACGAGACAGTTTTCAATTCTATGAAAACTGCAGGTCATTAACATCCGACAGCTTCTCTCTGCTGGTTGTCAGTGGGAGGGTAATATGATGTTAGCGTGGGTTCGTCTCTCACATGGGCAGAGCATGTGCAAATAAGAAAGAAATCCAATGATAAGATTTGTATTACACATGAGGACATTTTCTCCATCCAACATTAGTTAATGAAGTCATTTAAAGTCGTATAAAAGAGCTTGTGTCACTGCTCTGTTATTCACATATGCTTTAATATTTCAACAAACAACCTGTACTGAATCTGTACATGTTTTTTTCACTGTGAGGAGCCATAATGTGTATTTATGTTCACATTCAGGTGTCAGGGACCTTCATGTGAATGCATCAATTCAAAGGTTCATGAGCTCTATGGCATGAGCTGTTTTTCCTTTATGTCCTGATATCTGCTTGTGTTTGTGTCCTTGGATTATTCTCTATTTCCTATATTTTTTGTATAGTTGGTTGTCTTTTTTGCTGCCTTATGCATAAAGGCTCATTTTTTTTCATTTTTTAATGTTTTAAATAGTTAACTGGAGGACTTTAATGATTACGAGTGGGGTCATTTTGTAGTTACAGGTTTAAAGTGATATGCTACAGAGTATCTTCATCTAGTATTCATCTATGAGCCACCTCAGATGACAGGAACGTAAAAATAAGATGGCAAGACTGTATATAGCTGAAAAAATTAAACTGATGTCAGATAGAGAGTTTTAGTGCAGTCACCCTCCATTTTATCTGCAGACTAACAGCCCACATCCCTCTCAGCAGAGCCAAACATAACACTATTCATCTTTAGAGAATTTCCATCATGAGGTTAAGCTTTTCTCCAGCAGCTGTAGAGTGACCCGAATGAAAAAGTTGACTAAACAGACGCTGATGGATGTGAACCGCCTTCACTCCTGACTTATCAGATCCAAGTCCTACACCTTACAGCGTCTGAAAAACCTATTTGTAAGGTTATACTGTGATAATGTGAATATGGCTCCTTGTGGTGTTGAACCCGCAAAGAGTTATTTCCTGAATCCTCAGCTCACGTCCTTTTGAAAGTGAGTTTCAGCTCCTTATTGAGCTGTCACATCAAAAACAATCCCTGACTTGCATAAATGAGCTCTGGCTCTTTGGTTTTAGGAGCCAGTTGTATTTGGCTCTAGTGCTCATTTCATCAACCAAAACCTTGGTAAAATATTTACTCAAAATAGGAGACATGAAATTATTAAAGGGACTGTTGGGACTTTCTAAGTGATCTTGAAAATATCTGATCTCTAGATAAATGCCTTATCATACTCCACAACTTAAAATGAGATTATCAGCACTAGGTTCGTCCTAAATGCTGTATCTCTGCTGCCTGATGGGGTTTGACTGGATTGGATTGATTTATGGCAAGTTGAAGTCGCTATGACAACACCACACCGGCTGAAGAAGTTTAGCAGTGAGAAGAGAGATCAGTGTTTATCTGGTGAAAAACTGGAGCAAGACCGTCTGACAGAAAAGGGACAGAGAGAAGAGCAGGAGAAAGCTAAACAGGAGAGTGAGAAAGCACAAGCTAAAGGCTAAAGCACAAACTAAAGCATTAAACCGGGGCTAAGCTGTCCTTGATAACGTTCATTCCATCCCACATTCATCAGTCATTCTGCAGTGATCTGTTCAAACCTGAGAGTCTATCAATAAAATGAAGATCCAGGGAACATTTGCTCTGCTCGGTAGATGAGCACTGGTAGGACATAACCAGGATTCACCAACGTTACAGACACGTTTCTGGACTGGACGTTCACTGGACTGTGAGTGGTGCTAAGTATAGTAAACAGCTACTAAACTATGGTACAAATTTACAAAATTTGCTTGTTGTCACATTTGAGACAACAGCACTATGCAACCATTGATAAACACATTATCTTATCTCATTGTGCTCGGTAAAAAGTTGTCTTAAAAAGTGAAAAGTAGAGTTAAAAGGAAGATCTGCTCTACATTTATTTTTCAACACAAACATGTCATCACAACAGTGTGTGTGCAAGTGCTCATGGGAAGTGGAGTCTTTGTCCCCAAAAAACACCACCAATTCCACCCAAAGGTGTTGCTGTAATCCAGTTTCAACAAATAGTCCTCACAGTCCCTTAGTTTAAAACGTGAAATTAAAGAAAAAATGAAGAAAAGGTGGAAGCAGGAAAACAGTTAGTCAAAGTTGCTTGTGTAAACCATGAGCAACCTGAAATAAAAGAAATAAATACAAATCCTCAAAGATTGAAGAACAGTAAAGGACAGATTTATCGCTGAAGAAATTTAGGAATAGCACACTGCTCTACTTCCACTGAGGCGTTCATACATTAGGCATGCAGCTGAGTGGGTCATGTTCAGCAGCCGGGGATGTTTGACAGCCAGCAGCACACAGGACATGCTGTGTATCGAGATATAACCTTTGACCTCTGCTTATGTCATTGAGTTTGAGGAGAGCCAAACAAGACAAGGGCAGTGGTTTGAGTTGTACAGTCGAGGATGGAGCTGGCACAGATTGGAGGGATGGCAGTGGGTTAAATTATTTCATCCATTGTCCACAGGCCAGGCTTCTTAGGGAATGCTTCACTTTGTCTTTAGTGCCCCCTTGTGGCTACTTTTCTTTTACATGTGCACCAATATGGTTCATGAAGGGTTCATGCATTCAATGGAATTTTTACTTTTAATTCTACTTGGGTATTTTTTCAAGAAGTTTCATTCTTAACTGCATTTTACCTCTAGCGCAAAGGATCCAAGATGCTCATCAACAGAGTGCCTGCAGCTGATTGGCTGAGATCTACAGTTGTGCCTAAAAGTTTACACCCCTTTTGGTAACACAAAATCCTTTCTATCATTCACGGTAAGAGGCTGGGTGAAAACTTTTATTAACAAACAACTGTGTTTACTCTTTTTAAATCATAATGACAACAGAAACTTCAAAAATGACCCTGATCATTTTTTTATACACACACACTGATTAAAAGCAACTAGATCACAGGTGAGGATGGTTACCTTTAGTAAACATTCAAACACATTTGTGTTCACTTTTGTGCATTTATCAGGCCAAAACCACCAGAGTTGTTTAAACTTCTTAACAGGATCATTTTTTAAGTTTCTGTTGTCATTATGATTGAAAAAGAGTAAACCATGGGTGACAGAAAGGATTTTGTGTTATCATTCATAATTTCTGAGAAAAGACCAAAATAATCAGAAATTCTGCTGGAGGGTATAAACTTTTGGGCACAGTGTATGTCACAGTGATCAGGTGGAGGCTGAAATCACAACAAATACTTATCTGACACTTCTGTCCAACCATAGTCTGATCAAATGAAAGCTACTACATGATTTTTAACCTGCACTTCTGACACTCCATATTGAAGTGTAGATACAGGGAGCAAAGTGCAAAATCAAAGCAAAGAGGAAACTGGAATATTTGGTAACTTCAACAGAAAAATGTGTTGTTGTCACATTAATGCTCTCCTGTTGGTTAAACTTACACCATCAACTATCCAGCCCAAGAAGAGATGTTGTGACATTATTTGGAGCACATATCCTTCTAAAATCTTTTTCCCCCACACCCCTTGATTTGTAAATACATGCTTACTACTCTCAGGAGATTATAAAGAAAAAGTTTCAGTAGCTTCGGTAATTTGGATGATGGCCGACTTACATTTAGCGCAGTGTTTCTGTGTTCGTAGTTGTTTTCTGGTTGTTTTGTTGAGTTTTGTTTCGGCCTTTTTTGCCAGTTTGATGTTAATGCAGTTGCTTTGCTTCATGCAGCGCCTTCGTTTCATCCGTGCATTTGCTTTGAATGTTTGCATTTGTTTTCAAATGTGCAGCGTTTTTGAATATGAAGCACGTTTATCGACATGTACGTTGTTTCTGCTCGTGTTGAACTTTTGACCCCTACCAGCCACCGTAGATTTGAAGACTGGTAATTTTACTTCTCCTTCATTAAAATTTTATAAAAATATTTGTACTTGTGCTTGAGTAGAATATTTTAGTACTCTTTTCACACCTGGATTTGAGTAATCATGGTCTTCAGAGGTTGAGCCCTTACTATTTTTGATGACCCTCTTTGTTAATTGTTACATAACTTCCCAGACATTGAAAGTTTAAATTTAGGATAAGAAGGGATTTATTTGTTGTTTATATGGGAAACATTCAGTTCTGATTTTGATAACCACTCCCATATTACAGATGTTTATGTCTGAATTATTTCTAGAGCAAGGGTTTTATGTGCAACAGATGTTTTTTACTGCTGGGTCATGTTTGGTCCTCTATCAGAATGAGATACTTTGAGTTTTTCTCGTTCTAAAGGATAATTTTCTTCTCTTAGATGTGAAAATTGAACTTTCTTTTGATGTCACGTTGCCAAAGAGGACAATTCAGGTCAAAATAGGTTCATATGTTTGAAATTCAGAGCCTGTTTTCGTCCCTGTCACCATCAGCCATCTGCCGCCTGCACTCACATCCTGATCTGCACAGAAACACATCCAAACCTAATTTCACCAGACGTCACTTTGCTCTGAAGGACTTTGACGTTTGCGCAATAAAAAATTCATCTCCTGCATTCGGACACATAACTGCATCCTGGAGGAGGCTTATTTCTGACCCATAATCCTTTAGTCGTCTGTTAAAGCCATCAGATGTTTCCTGTGTCGTTCAAAAACCCATCACCTGAAATGAGATTCCAACAGGAAAGTGTGGGTTGGGCTTTTGTTTTTTCTTTTTGTAAACACATACACTTTCTCCAGACGTCTTTGTGGGAACTTGGAATAAAGTTTGATCCTCTTCACTGGCCTCAAAGGAGACGTCAATAAGTGAATCAGAACAACAACATCAGACTTTAAACCAGCGTGTCTGATGAAGTCTTATGATTTAATACCTTCATTCTCTGATCCCTCTGGTCTGGATTTTCAATTTCATGCCTCTGCTGTGACATTTGTGAGAGCACACAGCTGATAGTCAACATGTTTGCCCTGGTTGACAGATAAGAAAATGTTTTTCAGCCTTGCTGTCATTGTGACTTGACCCTCAGCCTATCAGACATTCAGGTGAAATGTCTAATTTTATTGTCAGCTTTTGCTTTCGTGCCGTGACAGCAGAAGACGAAGATGATCATGCAAATGTACTTTCAGAGAAAACAGATGGAAGGTGAGAGGTGTTTCATTAAACTGAGCATCAAGCCTCTCAAACACAACTATAGCTGCATATTCACAGCAATTAAAGGCATGATGAGGACATAAAGAGTGACAGTAAAATAGCCTCACTTTTATAGATTTGGTACAGAAGCCCTAAAAGGCCATGATTTTCCACAATACACTTGCTCCACTTTCTCAAGATAAGTTAATTTCAGTTATTTTCTCAAGGACTCAACTTGTATTTTCTCGTTATCTTGAGAAAACAAAGATAACGGGATAATTTCTTCTGCCACCCATCCTTCTATTCAACTGCGGTTACGCTATGGAGGCTTTTAATTCTGTGCACGTCATCTAAATTAATAAGTGATTTGTTCAGTGGCACCGTGGAAATTCAGGTCCTCTTGGCAAATACCTGATGCTACAAATCTGAGAAATCCTTAAGGAGCATTTTTCAAGACAACTGTTAAGAAAATCATAGGAAAGTAATTAAGGAATGATGCCTTGAAAGACTTTTTGAAACTATTGAAGGGTCTCCTTAGGGTCAACCGGAGACATTTTAGTACGTTTTTTGTCTACTACAACATAAAAACTGTCATTGCTGATTCTGATTATGTAAGCTGAGTACTGCAAGTCTTGGTTTTTCTTTTCTGACTCTGGATTCGTGAATATAAGAATTTTAATGGGTAGAAAAAGAGTTGAATACATCGTATTGCAGAAGCCGGCGTCTCTTTTTTTTTTCTCACACACGATGCAGTAAAATGCAGTTCACATTTGGTGCTTTTACAAGGCACTTCCTTACAACTAAAAGGTTTATGATTTCCATCGGGATGAATCTCTTACAAATCTTACATCTGCCACTGGGGGACAGGCTATTGGCTGCTCCTGTTGGTTAACCTGCCACTGCCTGTATTAATGGGACCTCACCCGCCATCAGTCTCACCCAGTCCTGACTCCAATATCTCACCCTGAACTCCATCATGTCACCAGGGATATAGTCTTCCTGCCACCACAGCCACTGCCTCTTTTGGTGACAGATGCAGAAACTAAGTCCAGTTTTTTCACCTGCACGAAACAGACCAGACCACGAAAGCTAACTATTTTTCTTCTCATTGGTTAAATTGAATAATAAACTTGAAGAAACATGATAAACACGACAGCAAACACCCGCTCTCACTCACTCCCAACAATCATGCTCGTTGGGTCGGAGCCAAGTCAAAGAAGATGAGTCCCCTCTGTGACGAGAAATGACTCAGTGTTGAAAAAGAGAGCGTTTTAAACAGCTACACAGAAAAAAACAGACACTTTTTCCTGTAAATTTGTGCCTGTTGTGTTGTAAAACATAAAAAAAATGACTGACTTACAGTCCCCTCCAAAAGTATTGAAACAGCAAGTTTAATTCCTTTGTTTTTGTTATATACTGAAGACATTTGGGTTTCAGATAAAAAGATGAATATTACACAAAAGTTCAGAATTCCAGCTTGTATTTCGTGGTTTTTTACAACTAGATGTGTTAAACAACCCAGGCACCTTTTCTTTGAACCCACTCACTTTTCAAGTGAGCAAAAGTATTGGAACAGACATTATTAAATTAACTTTAAGTGGACAACATTTAATATTTGGTGGCATAACCTTTACTTGCAATAGTGGCTGTGCCCAATGTTTGTGCAATAGCTCTGATCAATTTTCCCTCTTCTCTCAGCTTCAAAATGGTTTGCTTTTGTCCCATAGACAGATCTCTGGTCTTCATGTTTGCAGAAAACAGAAAATTCAGTTTTCACAGGTGAAACCCAAATCCAATACTTTTGCTCACTTGAAAAGAGTGGGGATTGAACTTGCTGTTCCAATACTTTTAAAGGAGACTGTATTCTTCAGTCTCTCTGGGACAATGATAAGTGTCAAATAAAAAAAAGATTAACCTGCAATGTACAGCTCTGGAATAAATTAAGAGACCACAGCAAATTTTTCAGAAATCAGCATCTCTACATATTTGAAAGTTTTACTCAAACAAATACCTGTAAATAGCAAAATTAGAGAAACTGAGAAATTTGCAGTGGTCTCTTGATTTTTATCCAGAGCTGTATTGTTTAACTGGTCTCTGGCAGCACCTTTGATGAACCAAGAGGAAAAAGCAAAAGCAGCATGTCAGATTCTGATGTATTTTATTAAATAACAGGCTCTGTGTTTTAAATCCCTCTCTGATAAGTGTTAACGATCTTTCCTTTCTGTCTCTCCAACAGGAGCAGTATGTGTTCGTGATCGGCTAACGCTTCGTTTCTGTCAGACTCTCCGCTGGCTCGGTCGCTGCCTCCTGCCCAACGTCCGAGCACAGTGCTGCAAATCCTGCAGCCAGCGTTCCCGCTCCGTTAGTCCATCTCGCCGCTGAGATGCCACAGAGTCATAGGTCTCATGACGCCACTGACTGATGAACTATAAATCATTTCAGAGTCGGGATCTCATCACCTCTACAGACTCTCTCCACAACTCTACGAACTCTTCAACAATGATGAAATTATTGTACATGTAAAGAGAAATAACCTCTTTCTCTACAAACCGTGAGGATGTAAATATATATTTTTTATACAGTTTTACTCTGAGGACTTTTTATGCATCTTTAAAACATGTTTGGTGCTACTCAAAGGTGTTTCTCCTTAATACGGCCGAGCTTCACATGTAGATAAACCACTTATTAACTGTTGGTACAATGCTTTCATTTTTATGACTGCAGCAGAGAAAGATACATTACCAGAAAGGGACAAAGTATAAGGATAATGTGGTACACAAGTAAAGAAGCAAATGAAAAGAAATTTGTGTTAAAAACTTGGCTGTTTGCTGCTTGGTCCTGCCTCTCAACAATGTTTACGATGTGGTTTATCGCTGTCAAAACTCTGAAGCAAGCATCAGCATTTTTTATCAGTGGTTTAAAATTAGCTAGTTAGAGCTAACAAAGCCTTAAGTAAGGGATAAATATTCTACCTTTACCCAGGACATAAACAGAAGACACACACACAAAAAAAAGATTCAAAGATGATTTTATCGGTTCAGAAAACAACTTGTATGTACGACTAAAACAAAAATATGTTCCTTAATTCCACATCTGCTTATGGTTTTGTGACTTTTTTGTGATGTTGATGCCTGGATTGCAGGACAAGATTTTGCTCCTGCTCTAAGTATTCCCTCTGTAGGAGATACTTTCTGGATGTTCTGTTATTTATCCAACAAATGTTTCCCCCAAAAAGTAAAATATTGCTACGGTCTGCATGATCACAGTCAAGTATTTGACACGGCTGAATAACCAAAGTACTAAAAAACAATGGAAAACTTCATTTCACACTTGCTTACCGATACTTTTTGCCTTTAAAACTGTAATACATATTAAGGAAACTGGCCCCCTATGAGTAGTTTTTGGTTCAATTGGACTGACATTTTACAGACATTGGATGGTTAACTCATAAAAGAAAAGTTCAGAAATGCAACAACCACAATGACATAAGAGGATAATTGGGTTTAAGTATAAGCTAACAATATGAGCAGGGGCGTATCCACCGGGGGGGCACAGGGTGGCAGCTGCCCCCCTTAAAAAAAAGTCTTGCCACCCCTGTTACCACCCCAGTTGTAAAGATTTAAGTCAAATAAAAGTTTTGAGTTTAAAAGTCCAAATTTCAAGATGAAAACGTCAATATTTTGAGATAAATAGTCAAAATTATGAGATAAAAGTCAATTATTTGAGATGGCAAAGTCAAAATTCGACACTTAAAAGTCAAATTTTTGAGATAAGAATGAGAGAAAGATGAGATGAAAATTTTAAATTCTGAGATAAAATGTCGAAATTTTGAGATGAGAAATATTAAAATTACGAGTTGAAAGTCAATAAGTTAAGACATCAAAGTCAAAATTATGGGGCAAAAGTTGAAAGTTTGCCTTTTTATTGAAAAAACTTTTGACTTCAATCTGCCAAAAAAAAGAGTAATCCCAACAAAGCCAGATCTTCATTTTGATATTTTTCACCCTGATATTAAATTAATCCAGCACATAGTCTTCTGCCATTTTGCCACCACTTAACACTTAACTGTCCCTCTCTTGCCTCCCCATAAACATTTTTCTAGATCCGCCCTTGAATATGAGGATTTAAAAAGCTGTAAGAATGTGTTGCTTTCACATTCTGTTCTTGTTGTTCTGTGTTTTCTTTGTGTCGTAAGATAACCACTCTTTGTTGACTACTTTGTGTATCTTGTTTCTTGGTGTTGAGAGTTAAGTTTTATGTCTTGTTGTTTATCAGCGATCCATGTCTTGCGTTGTGTTCCTCTATTTGTTTTCACTTGTGGTTTCTGGTTCAGTTCTTGCTGTCATTCTTGAAGTGACAAACTTAGAGGAGGCCTGCAGGAATTTATTACACAGAAAAAAGGAAATACTCATGGGGAGACAATTGGAAAAATCTCATGGATACAGAAGTAACATGACAAAGAACTGACACAAGAAACTAAACAGAAACTAAAGTAACAGGTGTGACAGAGAGACACAGGTGATTTACTGCATAAAGAAAAGACACAACAAAAAAACAGCAGCACATGCAAAATGAGCAGGTTATCTGCAAGTTTCAACAAGTCGAATTTAAGACTTTTAAAGACCAATCGATGCCAGCTTGAATGACTTTTAAGACCAATACCACATCTTCTCTTTGACGCAGGGTTCAGCAAACAGCCTGAAAACTTAACATCGTAGCAGCTTGTGAAAACCTTTTCAAACTAGTTGTAAGCTTCACTTTGTGTAATTTCACTCTTTTGCCTTCCACTCTTTATTAGAACTCACAAAGTGTTGCTGTCAAACTTGGAGTTGCAGAAAAAATATTTGGTGCTAACCTTTCAGGTCAGGTATTGGCAGGCCCAGTGCCTAAATATTCTTGAGTTTTGGGTAATTTGATGTCTTTGTTTTAGAAACCACTTGACTGAAAGCATCGAGTTAAATGAAGCACAATGGAGGGAAATATTTAAAAACATGGAGACACTTCTCAATGGGTGTATGTTTATGGAATTAAGTATATGCAATATTTTATACATATGCAACTGGAGTTTTAAGTTGCTGTCTTCTTCTTGCTTCTGATGATTTTTAATGATAAAGCCACGAGTTAATCTTCTTTGCTTGTTTCTGCATTTCAGCAGAATCTGAAAAGTTCTTTCCAGTTGTGTTGGAGCAGAAAAATAAACCAGTTTCATACTTTTTTTTTTTAAACCATCATTGTAACTATTCTTATCCTCCAGCAGAGCTCAGCTGAGAATCAGCACCACGGGGTTGAAGAAACTATTTTTTACTGAAAAACTGGTTTGTTAAAACGTCACTGATCTTGTGGTTCCATGAAAAATACATCACCCAGAGGTTGTCTAATAAAACATCCTGCAAAACCTTTTAAACTAACCGACCTCAAGCAAGTGAACACATGCAAAGAAACAAAAGTGCTCTTTGTGGTATTTAGTTTGAAGGACGTTTTACTTCACTTATTGTGTGTTAACCCAGAATTGTTATGTATTTATGTCCAATGTTGAATTGTTCTCTGCTAATTACAGATATTTGATGTGATAATTAACATTCATGTTGCTCGTTACGGGCAATTTCTCAAAATTACAGCCCTGTGATTGAATTTGGGTTCTTTTAATTATATAAAAAAAAGTCCTGTTTGCTCCTTGATTTCTTTTCAATCAGAGAACAGGACGTAGAAAAGCTCCTTGAACAGGAGTATAAGATAAGCAGTAATCATTTTTAATTTATTGACTTTTCATTTAGAAATAATTACTGGAACTGGCAGATTTCTAAGGAAAGAACTTTGCTTGTGAATAACTTCTTTCATAAATCCATGTGAACCTGCAAATTGCAGAATCTGTGACCTCAGCTTCTATCATTGCCTGTCACGGTTAAAAACAGTCAAGAAACCTTTCTAGATTCAACACCCAGCAGCATCTTTTACCTGAAATATTATTTCATGGTCCTGCAGATTTAATCAATCTGCTCAGAGAAAGATAAAAACATACTTAGATAAGCTCATTCCTTTTCTGACCCTCTTAAAAATTAATTGTTCTGCAATTCCCACATCATTAAGCTGATTTTCTGGCAATAATTGGTCAATTAGTTTCTCATCTAGTGAAACCAAGAAGCCAATCTCTTGAGAAAAGTAATCACAATAATCAAACTAGTGTTCTGATTTGTTTTCTTTTGGAAAGTCTCCTCTTAATTTGCAGCTGATAAACTTTTCCTAAACTTTTACTGGCAGCACATGAGACTTGATGTTTGATTGAGTAGAAAGAAAAAGCAGTTTCTTGAAATTTTGTTTTTAAATGTGGATCTTTAAGGTGCTGGGTTCACCTGGTGATAGGGCTGAACAATATATTATCTATAACGAGATAACATTCAAGATATTCAACAATTTTGAGTAAAGCCAGACACTGGGGAAATCAAAAAGAGAAACAAGAAGCAAATGACTGGTGCAGAATCTGTTATTTGGAGGAATTTAGGATTCATATAAGAGGATCTAAACCAGAGCAAGGTGTTGTGCAGGTCAGAGGTTTGAGACTGGAGGTTTTCTGCTCGAAATATTCAGTTCCTGCAAGTCTGGGTTTGATTATGTGGAACTTACATTCATAAAATACTTTTCATTGAAACCGTAGTCTTATCATATCAATATCTAGATCTATGGCATGAATATTGAGATGTGAAACTTCGTGTTCAGCCGTACCTGGTGGTCAAGTCGAGTGTCCACAAGCAGGCGACCCAGTTTCACCTCCAGCTTAAAGCCTCTTTCCTGCATGTCACCCCCCCACGCCACCCCCTCTTCCTCAGTTTCCAGAACTCTCTTCTTTCTCAGAATGAAATAAAACAATGATTGATCGGCAGAAAGACACAAGCAGCTCTTTGAATCCTGCTACTAAATAACAAATAAAACTCCTTTGAGAGTTTTTCCTTCAACTTTGGGAAGGAGCGTTTCATCATGGGACTGAATCGTTGCTGCTTAAGAGCAAAGAGTGTATCTGGGTGTGTAAGGATTTATAATTCAGGGAAAAATCTATTTGTATATTAATTGGAAAACCACAAAACTTTGAGGCATTAGGGACTTGCTGGTACACTCAGTCCTGTTTTTGTGTCCCTATAATGAACTCACATTGATTTCAGAGCTCAGCTGACGTACGACCACAGGGATTATAAAAGCCCCACACTGCAACAAAGGTCATATTTTCTATTTTTCTCTATTTACTTTATTGAACTGATGTGCTTTTGTTGTTTTTTTCTAAAAGCTGCATTCGTACATTTAATGATTTTGTAAATTTTTTAAACACAAAATCTTTGCTACAACTTTTGCCATCAGAGCTCTTCAAATTTAGTTGCATTTGTTTTCACAAAGACGCCAACTACTCTCAAACTACAATGAGGTGTCAAGAGGCATTACAAAGATATGTCTTGGAAGTGTTAACCATTTGTTATTCAGTGATGTCTTACTACTTATGGATATTTAAATACTGAGCTTTATACTTTGGAATAAAACTTTGAAAAAGCTCATTTGAAAAGTCTCATTATTAAAGTGTGAATAGGTTTCTAAACGTCTGATAAACATTCACACAGGTGCTCAGAGTGTGGAAATACTAGATAGATTTACAAACTAAAGGGTGACAGCATTTCATGGTTTGTTGCATAATAAGTTTAAATATAAATTTTCTTCACTCAGCTATAAATATGATGCGTGTACATTTCATTCCAAATAGAAGTGTTTGTGTTTACAAACAGTTACAAAAATCCCTGCAGACCCTACCTTGATAGTATAGATGTTAAGTTATGCACTGAAAGTCACAAAAAAGCAACATGATGGTTTAATAAAATGCTCCCTGCTGGTAAGAAATGATTACATAAAACATCATTCTGTTCATTTTATTTAAATAGTCATTCAAGCAAGAGTTTTGAAGTCTGTCAGTATCAGTAATCAACAGGTGGCAGCGTCACCATCTGTGTGAACTCCTCATACTTGATGACCCCGTTTGACTTGACGTTTGCCTCCTTGAAGAGCTCATCCACTAGAAAGAGAAGATTGAAAAGTCACAAAACATCAAAAAAAGGAGAGCGCTGCCTGAAAATATTTTCATCTGACTGGGGAGAGCTGGTCTCTGTCTGTTGGAGCCTTTGATCAACAATCCCTGGAAACCATGTGTGAGTGCAGGAGAGGTGAGAGTTGCAAAACCCTCTTAGCGCTTTGTAATCTGCAACAATCAATTTTGTAATCAAACAACACATGGAAGTCTCTCCATGAGTGATGAAAAATGCTTCAGACAAATGTTTTGCATTTGCACAGGGACAACTGAAGTGTATCTCAAAGTTTCTATGAGGTCATTCTAAGTAACTGAGGCTCACAATCCATCCAAATCAACCTCATAATACCTCACTGGATATTAATTATTCTCTATGCAGAAGTCCTGATATTGTATTTATGTATTTACATTTTCTGTAAAGTGCACAAACAAAACCAAAGTTTACTACTTTTAGACTTGGCATAGGATGTTTATATGAATCCAAATCTCTTTGCATTCTGCAGAAACTCATCAATTCTTGCAACTGACATCTTTAAATGAATGGATTTATCATGCTGTGAAAATGTGAGAGTTCAGCAAACACATTTGAGGACACAAGACTGGATTTCAGTCATGAAATGGTGCTGAATAATAAAATATTTAGGTCTAAAAATGTTATTTGCAGGTCAAAATTGCCTGAATATGAATAATAATCCTGATAAAATGCAGATCCTGATCCTGCCATAAAACATCCTGACATATTTTCCCCATATCCCCCCCTAATGGAGAACATTTTACTATCTGATATCAAGAGACACCTGAGGGACAGGTGAGGTTTGCTTTTATAAGTTTGTAAAGAAGGCACAAGTATATTTTCACATTCCACATTAGAGGCAGCCATCTTGATTGTTTACATAAATTTTGTCTATAAAATCTGACCTTGTACTGTATTAGAGGAAAGATTATGTTTGGCCCAGTTTTGATAAGACTGGAATGTAAATTTCTCCAAACAGGAAGAGGAACAGACGCCCCCACCATGGGGAATAAAACATTATCGTGCTGAGTCGTCTGGTTTCAAGGCTTTTTTTTTTTTCAAGGTATTCACATCTGTTTATCTGCATCTGGCCAACATACTGTAAATGCAAAGGATTTAAAGAAGCAGATGATAATCCCAAAGAAGATACCACACTGAACTGTTTGCCACATACTCAGCAGTTGGAGTTACAGAGGTGTTTGTGTGGAGAGCTTTGAGGTTGTTTTATTCATGATTTATTTTACCTTCTTTGTCTGTGAGTTTCTCTCCCAGCATGGTGAGCTTGGCTCGCAGCTCAGACGCCTGGATGTATCCTTTCTTCTGTTTGTCTGTCATCCTCAAAGCCTCCAGGATTTCATTTTTGGGATCTTCTTGTTGCATCTGTCTGTGCATCATTGTCAGGAAAGTAGAGAAGTCCAGCTCTCCTTTTCCTTTTTCTAAACGAGAAAGTGGAGCTTATATTATGTCTGGGGTTGTGCCGTGAAATAAATATGAGACACAAAGCAAAAAGGATTCATACAGAGGTGGGAGGTCATCCGCACTCATGGACCAATTGTTGAAAAACACATTAAAGTGCCTTTTTTGGAGCCAAACTTGGGCTGATGTGCATTATTTGGAGCCAAAACATGTTGGAGTGCCTTCCTTGGAGCCAAACTTTCACTAAAGTGCCGTCTTGGGAGCCACAACACACGTATAAGTGCTCTCCTGGTTGGCGAATCACACTTATCTGCCCCTTTGGCTGGTTAATACATGGAAAACTGCACTCCTTGAGACCATAATACGTGTTAAAGTGTCTTCCAAGAAGCCAAAATACACCCATGATCTCTGTGTAGTATCATGCACAAAACTACTCAAATTGCACCAAAGGGTTTCAAAATTCATTGTGTAATACCATTTTTAACCACTATCACTCCTGTAGTTTTGTTTTTCGTTACTCAGTTAGGCCTGTCGCAATAATCAATAAATCAATTCATTGCACGATAATTAAAAATGAGCTCGATAACTTTGCCAGGCTAGATACGTTTTTCTATTCACCAAAAACACTAGTTAATGAGTTAACTTTGCTGTGTTGCTCTGAATTTTTTTCTAATCAGCAACAGAGTCTATTTTACATATTGCGTTGGGTTTTGTGTGGTTTTTTCTTTAAGTGCATTTTTTGTTTACAAAGGTCTCAATGTCTGAGCCTAATATTTAATATATATTGAAGTGCAATTTTATTTACAGATACTTTATACTTTATTTATTGTTTCAGTTTTGTGTGGTTTTTACTCAAGTGCATTTTTTTGTGAACAGAGACCAACAGACCATTTTGTTAATTGTTTTTGGTTGTGTTGATTATTTATTTTGGATATTTATTTCACAATATACATTCAATTTAAATATTCTTTAGAAATAAAAGGTTATCTATCTTTAAAAGGGTGTACTTGCACTATTATACCATTATTATTATATTAGTTCAAAATGGTATCAAAATAGCAATATTATCGTGTATCGCAATAATTTCTGAGACAATTTATCGTCCACCTAAATTTGTTATTGTGACAAGTCTATACTCAGTCATACACAAGACAAGTCAGATAAACTGTTTGTTGTACTTTACCAATTTTGTGAACTTGCAGGTGTCTTTCAATCTCTCCAAACGTGGGGCTCGTACCCAGACAGCGCATGACCGTGATCAGATCTTTGGCATCAATCTTCCCTTTCTGCTTTTTGTCGTACAAAGAGAAGCACTCCTTGAACTCTGGCAGAGAAATACAAAATAGATTTTGTTTGATTGAGTTTAGTTTATCTGATGTAAAAGCAGGTTAAAGTAGAGAAGCACAGGTTTTATTCACAGGAACTAGTGATAACTTGTAAATAACAGGTGTTGCTGTGGTGTAATCTTACCATTAATCTGAGCTGGTGAGAAGAATTTCGCCTGTATGGTGACAGTGATAAGGAATAACACAACACATTACTACATTTAAATGACTCTAACCATCAGAAAAGGTGTGAAAATGACTAAAGAGAAAACAGTTTAGCTCTTACCATTTTACCTGTTCCTTTGTTTCATTCCAGGAAGCAGTTTCTCGGCACACGTCACCACCTGTCCCTCCACCCTGTTTAAAGTCCACCACCTGTAATCCTCCAGGCAATTTAATATGCGTTGCTATGGTAACGCAGATACCAGATACCACTGCGGTGTATTGTCCTTTCCCTTTCCAGCCCTCTGATTACAGGAAGGGAGCGATTACAACCAGTCAATTATCGTACAATGGTCCCCGGCTTCAGAAGAACATAGCGATAATAGACAGAACTGTTCTGCTCTGTTCTCACCACGGAACAATGTTGTCTTCAAAGAGTGGGTGGAAAACAGAAAAGAAGGGAAAGAATTTCACAGTTTGTAACAATTTAGAGAAGAGACAGAACAGAGCGACTCATAACAGAGGTCACCATGTTAATGAGAAGGATCATGTTCAGGAGTGTTCAAATAATAATGAGGATAGATAGATAGATAGATAGATAGATAGATAGATAGATAGATAGATAGATAGATAGATAGATAGATAGATAGATAGATAGATAGATAGATAGATAGATAGATAGATAGATAGGGGTCCCACAAGGATCAGTGTTGGGTCCTCAATTGTTTATACTGTATATCAATGGTATTTCTAAAGTGTCAAAACTGTTAAAATTTAATTTATTTGCCGATGTCACAAACTTTTTTGCTCTGATAAAAACTTGATGATCTTATGGATCCAGCGGTAAAGATATTGGATGCTTTGACATGATGGTCCAGTGTTAAAAAATTATGTTTTTGTCAACAAAAATAAATAAATGATATTTGGAAACCAGAAAAATAAAACTAAGATGAAATTTCTGATAGATGATATTGATGTGGAGTTTATAAGAATAAATTCTTAGATCACATACTGTGGGAAACATCGTGTTAATTGCATTAAAACTAAAATATTGAAATCAGTTGCTATATTGCATAAAACCAAATACTGTCTTAATTTAAACTCAGTATATGCTCAAACATCTCAACATAAATTAATGTGTGGAAGTTTGGTGTAGAATACATTAAACAATTACTAATCCCCCTTTTTTATTTTTTTGCTTCAAAGAAAGCAATCAGGCTCATAAACTGAGTTAATTATCACAAACCAACACAGAAAATATTCATAGATTAATGAGCTTTAAAATTTTGTGAGATTATGGATTTGAGAACAGTCTCACTGATGTACAAAGCATAAACAGAAGATGTCACCAGACTGTATCCATCGTTCAATATTAGAGAATGTGAGTATGAACAAGGGAGGAGAAAACAAAGAGCAGAAGAAGGAGGGAGACATTGTCCATGATAGTCAGATTTAAAATCAAGAGAATAATCTGTGTAACAACAAGGAGGTAGACAAAACTACATTGTTTTTTATTAAGATTGACATATAAAACATCAAAATTCAACCAGAAAGTCGACAGTATTTCATCAGTCATAAATCATCTTTGACAAAAAGAATATTAAAATTCAAAACAGTAACAATGAAAGCTTAACATGAAGAACAGTAACTCTTTGGAGACGTTTTATCTCATTTTCCCGCGTTTCCTGAGCTTCTAAATAAAGCAGAAGCATCTTTAATGTGAACTCTGAACAATTCAAACACACATTGTGTTAAAGATAACACTGTGAAGACGCTGAAACTGTACCAAACACAACAATGTCCATAAAGAAAAAAGGATTGTTCACAGCTCCCAGGACTTGACTGAATATGTTTCACTAACATCTGTTTCAGCCTGAATCTTTAAATACCTGAGAAAGCTTCTACTTTGTTACTGCTTCTTTTATGTCTACCTCCTTTTAAAATCCTGTTTCAAAGACTTGATTTCCCAAATCCGAAAATCACCAGCATCGATCTGGAGAATTTTATCTTATGTCCTTTATTTGCCAAACTGAAAAGGATATTTTTTTTTTTAGTTTTGTGGTCAATATCTCTCTGTTATTATACTACTTCAGTTTGTGCATCTTTACAGCTTCTGTTGTGTCAGTCGGGGAATTTATTTTCTTTCCCAGAGGCCAAAGATGAGCAGCTTTCAGTCGTCACACCAGAGAACACACTATTCTTATGAGATGTTAAAGATCAACTTTACACAAGTCAATTAGTGGGAAGGTGAGGTTATGTTCTCATTTTTCAAAAGGTACAGCACACGTATTCACCTCAAGTGTAGACAGCCTTGTAATCTGCAGCTGAAAGGCATCTGGCCTCCAGCTTTACTCAGAGTCTGCATTAATTGAGTGCAAACAAAAGGAGTAAAACATCCCTGAAGTTTAATTTTCTTCAGGTTCACTGAGTGTGGGACCTTTTGGTAATATGCATTGCTCATGCACAAACTGGAACGTCAAAATCCTTTGAGCCTGTTCATGCTATCTTACCAAATATTAAGCTCTTTTTTCTGCAAGGAAGGACACAGTAACCTTTTGCTATTGCACATCAATTAAAGCATAAACATAAATCAAGTAACAAGAACTTGGAGTAGGTTAAAATACTGATTGGATTTCGGAATTGGTCTGGTTTGGACACAGTTTCAGAGGATTAAACTGCGCTGGCTGACACAAGTAGCCATCGGTAATAGGAAGATGACATAAAAGTGGTTAAAAGTGGACGAAGAAATTTAAATAAAGAAAGAATAGGTCTCATTAATTCTCTCTAAGTGGGACAGTGTTGGCTGAAGGTATCGAATCTATCTGTCTTGGATCTTAACAGATCTGACTGAGTGCTCAAAGTCTGTAAAACAAAGTAACATTTCAACAACACAAAGTCTGTGTGCATCAAGACTGAGGGGAGAGAAAACAACAGAACATGTCTCTCCAAATTCATCAGCCAAATCTTTTTTAAAATACAGTCACATCTCTGTCTCTGCAAACCTGCAGAGGAATAAAAACATGAGCTGTTTAAGTCACACAAACAGTCCAAGTGACTGTTAGACCTGCACAGGTGTGAATCAGTGCTGCTTCTTGATGTGTAAGGTGTAGTACGACCAGGGTTCAGGCACGTACACCAATCCAGGGTATTTCTTACGTAGCACCGGATCACTCCACAAAAAGACCACCCACAGTCCCACCAGCAGCACCGTGAGAGTGAAACTGAAGAACAGGAACAAACCGTTGCTGTCCAATCCGAAGCCTTTGCGCCTTCGATGTATCCCCATGGCGAGCATGGCGATGAAAGTGAGGAGGAAAAGCTCAGTGATCTGTCCCTCAGTGACCAGGTACCTTTGAGAAAATATCGGAAAAGTCACAATTGTCACGACAGAACGTTTTCACAACACAATAATGCAGCATATTTTAGACGCCTGTTTGCAATTAAAATTGATCACATTCTAAATTTAATGTCACAAAAAAGCATCTCTGTTGTTCTGCCTCCTTTATTTGAATTCTGCGAAACGTGACGGTTGAAATACAGAAGTGGTTTGATGTTAACAAAAGAAACTGTCAATATGAAAGACTGCTCATCTAACGCTTCAAATCGATCCAGCAAGTAAACAAGCTCATTTCCATTCACTCAAACTTTCATACGACAAGTTTCTGCTGGACTGCTTTACTGCCAATCAATTAAAAGGAATGAAAAAAAAACACTTGGTGCCCCTTAAAAGTTAAGCATTTCCAAAAACTAGTTGTTTTTAAAAGTGAAAGCAAGATTGAGTGTTGCTTCTGACGTTTTCACTGCTTTGTGGTTTTAGAGACTCACATATGTACCCAAACGTTTATTCAATGACCTTTTCCTAAACACCGAAAGGTTCATAAGGAAGCTGAAAAGAAGTTAGAAGGAGACTGACCAATAGTAGAGAGAGCTCGGTCCCAGCAACAGCCAACCAGAGACGGGAAGCTTCCTCTGATTTTCAGCCTCAGTGAAGCAGCCGGTGAAGTAGATGAACAGGATGATGAAGAAAGGGATGTACCTGGAGTAGGAAGACGAACAAATGTTAGAGTGAACAAAGTATTTATTTTACGTAAAAGAAAAGAAAACAATAAAATCAGAGCAATACTATGGTTTTGATTTGAGCCTCTGTGCTGTTTTTTTATACTCTTCTCGGTGGTCTTTGACTTAAGTGAATGGAAAAGCTGAAGAAAGACTCAAACTGTTTGCAGAAGAGTGGAAGAAGACAGAAAACCATCATGGCTGGGAGTCAAACCACATTTAACTTGAAGAAAATTGTCTTCATCATCTTTCCTCCTCTCTATACCTTTCCGAAGTCTAAAACTGACTAATGCCTTCATAAAATACACAACACACTAGGGCTGAACGATTTTAGAACAAAATTTAATTGCGATTTTTCTGGCAGATATTGCGATTTCACTTCAATTCATGATTTTCTTCAAATCAATCGTCAGCGAAGTTTTAACAATGTACAGAAACATTACAAACATGTTTCTAACTTTTTGATACAAGGTCAATATCTCAAGGCAAAAAGTGCAAATTTTAGAAGTAAAGACAAAATTCTGGAAAAAAAAAATTCAAAATTTTGAGATAAGAGTTCAAATTTGAAGAAATCAATTTAACATTATGTGAAAAAAGTCTTAACTTTCACATTTAAGGTCAAAATTTTAATTTTAAGTCAAGAAAGCTGTCTGGTTTTACAATGTAGAAAATTACACCTGCTTAAATTCCTGTTCCTGGGTTGGATGGTGGATGTGTGTGAACTGTAATAATTCTGTCCATGCTGCATGTAAATACATCATGTTGAGGCACCATTAGTTCATTGTGGCCAGAATTGCTATAACTTGAAAAGCCTGGTGTGGAAAGAGAAAATGGAGATAGCTGCAGCGCCTCTCCTCTCTTTTTCTTACAGTCAGCACACTTACTCTCACACAGCTGACATGCAGACCTCCTCAGTCTTCTTATCCAAAAATTTGTTTCATGTTTGAAGATGGAAAGCAGTCAAAGAGTCAAAGAGTTCAGCACGTAGATAACTGTCTGCAGGTTTTATGCTCTCCACACTTTGATTGCTTTCCTGTGAAGTGCTCTCTAAAGACGCAGCATGAACCACCAGACTGTTCACACAAACATCAACACCAGGAGGTAAACAAGCTTTAGTTCAAAGCAGAGAATTCATCAGGTGTTCTGTTGTAATCCTGTAATCACCATGTGATGTACACAATCTATAGGCTCTACTCTGACAGCCATCACGCATACATACCACATCAAGTGCCCCAGATGTTCGTCGTAATAATACAGCAGCTCAAAGGAGTCGATCTGTGGGGGAAGGACAAAAGGACTGAAACATAACTGCACATACAAGATAATTATGGTCATACTGTATAATGTAACATTAACAAGTGTGTCAAGTGTGGCAGTTATACGTGTGTGTTGCTCTGTGTAGGGAAGGAGGAAAAGAAGTGCTGGAGTCTGCCTGGTGCAACAGTGCCACCTACTGTTTCAGGGAGTTCACACACTGTAGACAGCAAATACTCAGTGGATTCTTCCATACAGAGAAAAATAAAAACCTCTCACCTAATGAATGTTTTTACAATGATGCAAAAATTCCTGATTATCCAGAGTTTAAAAAATACACGAGAGGACACAAGACTACATCTAAGTGAGGAGATGGAGCAGAAAAGGAAAAAAAATGGTGCAAGATAAGAAATGTTCGGGGTTAAAATATTGTTTTCAGGTTAAGAAAGTCTGAATGTAAAAAACAATCCTGATACAATCCAGATCCTGATCCTGCCATAAAAACATCCTGACATATTTTTCTTATATCGTCCCCTAGTGGAGAACAATTTCATTAGTCAGAGGCAGAGTTTGCTGATGTTTACTCAGAACTTAACACTGTAGAAAACTGCTTATCACCTAGTATCAAGAGACACCTGAGGCCTTTTAAACACATAGCCAGGTATTTTTAGAAAACAAATACTTACGTCCACACCTGACTGTTCACAAAAAAAAAACATTGTTCACATGTAACCAGGAAAATATGTTGTTAATGCAGCTCTAAGTAGCCAGACCCATAGGTGTAAGTGTTTTTCAGATGTGCAACCCTTGCCAGCCAATCAGAATGAATCTCTGCCCTTCTGTCTCTTCCCCCAGAGGTTTAAACATGGCGCCAGGATGTTTTGTGACCGATAAAAAGGTTTGCTCTTCAACATTAGTAATAAGATGCACTTGAAGGAATAGGCAAGCAAGAAGAGTTTATATCAGTTTTAAAACTAATGCCCGCAGTATTCATGCTCACGATATTCATGCCTGCCATAAACAAACGTCACAAATATGTGACATCAATGGCTTTTTTGCCGTGAGCTTTGAAGTTTGAGATCCAAAAACTCTGGTAACCTGCGTATACATGAAGCCAAAGTTTTCCTTAAATCTTTACTTTGGCCTGAGTTATCAGAAAAGATTGTTTTTGTGACATAAACTGTGGTTTCATGTGGATGACAGGGCTAAAAGTATAAAAAATATGCTGTTTCCCAGATGCTCTGCTACGTGTGGACATGGCTGTAATCTGTGAGTTACAAAAAGTATTTCTGTTCATCTTCTGTGCTGAGAAGACCCAGAAATGTTCAAATTTCTTTTTCTAGGGTTTAGAAAACCAAAAAATACCCAGCATGAAATCTGTTTGAGCAACTTGAGCTCGAAAGCACAAAAAAGTATTTTCACAGCAGGGTAAAAAATTCAGACACGAGGTCAGAGTAAAGGTGACAGAAGCTGTGCTGTCTCTAAGAAAAGCACTTTCACTGAGCAAAGCTGTCGGCTCAAAATGTTCTGAACAAAATATCAAAGAAAAATTCCAAAGAGTCAGCTTGAAATGTCTCTGAACAGATTTTCTTATGTACTTTTCACTCTGAAAACACCTTTTCAGTGACAGCCTTGATCGAGAAGGAGAGGAGGGACAAGGAGAAAAATGATATGACTGAAATGTGCGTTGCAGTGTTGTCAAGACAATTCTGTTAGGGAACTGAATATCATCATTTTTTGTCCCCAACTGTAAATATCTGGTTAAAATCTTGGAGATCAGGGTGGCAAAAAAAAGATGGATTCATCCAGGTCAAACATTTTGTTCTGTGCAGCAGGGTACACACACCACCACTTACACATTTTGCTCACTTTTTCTTTTATCATCAGAAGATAAGGACAAAACAAGAATAAAGTCTATATCTACCAGTGAGGCAGGTTTGAGGTCTTTGATGATGGGGTTTTCTCGGACTGACAGGTGGAGCTGGTAGCCGCTCAGGATGAGCCGATGGTTGATGGAGTCTCCCACCAGGTGGATGCTGGCTCCCATGACGAAGGTGATGATGCAGAGGTAAACCGCTGAGCGAGGCAGCGGCCTGGGACTGCGCTCGATCAGCTGAATGAAGGAAAAAAACATAGCTATCATGAACTTCTCTTGAGATAAATCAGTGACAGTATTATTGTGACAGCTGCTAATGTTTAGAAAGTAACATGATTCTGATTTAATAGCACAGGCCTGAGTTTCTTCTGTAAAGTAAAGCAATTTTGGTGACTCTTGTGTTTGATTTTATTGAGTTTTCCCTCTTTGTTCCCTTTCAACTCTGCTAATCTGAAAAAGGTTGACGCAAGAGCTCGCATTTGTCAACAGAGGTGTCAATCAATCTTTTCCTTAAGCTATTTTTTCAGGCTTTTTCATATCATTAACTCATTGGCTGTCTATAGACGTCAGTTATGTTTTCACCAGGGTGAGCTGGGGAGCTTGTCCATCAATATCAGGCTTGTGAATTAGTGTAATAACAAATTGACCCCTGTAGGTGGCAGCAGTGCTCTCTGTGGATGAGAGATCAGCAAAGATTATGAGAAGAGATGACACAAAGACGACGGCAGATGTTGCTATTTGGAAAAGTTCAGGCAGGTCACACTCAAACAGAGTATATGTCAATATCTTAAGAGCATTAAAGAGTAATCAAAGCTCATTTCTCTGTTTTTTAGTCAAAAACAGGCGTTTTTCGTAGAAACAGACGTTTTTTTCTGATATCATGAAAGTCTAATCTTTTTCTTTTAGTTGTTTTTGTGTTTAGATCAATGATGTGACACCTACTTTTTCTGTCCAACTGAGCTGGTTTAAAATCACTCTAAATACATTAAACACTATAGGTGACGCGCAATAAATGACAGATACAAACATGATAAAGACTCTTTGAAATTGCAAATAATATTCACAGAGGCAATTAAGTGAGCGTCTGTTATCATCATCTCAGGAAGAGTTATGAAAAATTCAGCTGAACAGAGGAAGCAGTAAACTTAAAATATGTTGCAACATTTTCAATTATTGTTGTTTGAGTGTATTCTCTTTGTTCTGTGCCTATGCTGCAGCCAGGGGGAGCTCTAAAAATTATGGCTTCATACAGTGTGGCTGTTGTTTTGGCCTTTCCTTGAACAGTCAACTGAAACGCTTGTTGTAAACATCATCACTCTTAAAATTCCACTCGTGTTCCTTTGCCCTGACCTACACCATGTTGTAAAGACTCACCTTGAGCATGAGGAAAGGTGTTATAACATTATAGGCCATGTGGAAATAGTCTCCAGCGCTGGGTTTGTTCAAGGGGAACCACTCCAGAGGGAGAACAATCTAATACATAAAACACAGAGAAAATACTGCTGTCTATTAACGCTCCATGAACAGGGAGCGAACCCTGTTTTTTATTGCACTCTGCCGTTTAAAACCTGCATATTTTATTGATCACATGCAGCATGTATTGATCCTGCTTACCATAGCTATGGGCCGTCCAAAGTCTAGGATCCAGTTCTGCAGAGTCAGGCAGAACCACAGGTCAAAGTGGAAGCGTGGATTCTTCCGCTGAGGCACGTGCTCTGTTAAACCACCAGGTGCGCTGTCAACACATTCACATGGACTGTAATTCAGTGTAATAAAGGAAGCTTACAAAAGCAGAGGGCAGCAGAGAGGTTTGAGTTGATAGACATGTTGGGAATACTGAGTGGGGTTTACTGTGGACTCTGCTACAGCAGCAAATTGATGTTTTTATAAGTCGTTGGTGGAGTTGCACAATGTCGTGTATAACAGCCAACACTTGAAAGGATTTGAGTCAATCCATTCATGTTTACCATCAAATCAGGTATGATGTACTTCCTTCCCCCTTCTCCCTGAGCTCTAATAAAGTCTGCCCTTGTTTACACCAGCAGCTGTAGCTTTGTTGGCCTCTTCAACTTACGCCTCTTAGTGTGCAGCTGTGCAATTTTCTGAAGCACACAGAACACAGCAGCTATAGTTCAATATGTGCAGGGACAACAGAAGGATGAGTGTGGCTGAGTGCATAGAGACGACTTCAGGGCAATTTCAACATAGGCTGCTTGTTGACAACAGGAAAACATACAGAGACCAGAGAACTAATAGAGCTGTCAATCCCCATGCCTGTCTGACCTTTTACCTCTCGCTTTTTCATTTCACACAAACATTGTTCTGTTTGAAATGAAGATGCTATCTCAATTTTACAGGGAGATTTTTCATTCATCATGTGAAAAGTCAGCAATTAATATGGCTGGGCAATTCATCGCAAATTAGAATCAATTGCAATATGGCCTGCTGTAATAATCTAATCACAGACAGCACAATGTTTCATTATATTATTTGCTCCGCACCAGTGTTCCTCAACCCTGCTCAACCAAAGAAGAGAAGAAGTAATATTAGGTGTCAGAAATGGACAAAAAAACAGCAAAAATAGGTGAAAACTTTTGCATTTCCTCACTTTTTTTTTCTCTTCTGGTCCCTCTGAGCCATATTTTCAATTTTGCTCAGCAGAATTTTATCACAACATGCAGCAAATTATGGGGAAGTTATGACATTATGAAGTGAAAATGTATCACTTTATTACATACTGCAGAGGTACTCCATAATGTGGCGCATCAAATGCATAAGTAATGTAGGTTGATGCTAAAGTATTATGAGGTGACACATAAATATTGCTCAAAAAAATTATTGTTGTGTCCTTTACTCCATACTTTTATACTGTTTAAAACCATATATTTTATTGCACTGGTTGTGGATTACTCTTAACTTTTAGACCTTTTTTATGTATTCTGTAAATATTTTGTATATTATATTTTCAATTTAATTTTTTAAAAAACTGTTAAGCACCTAGAAATGGATATTATTTATACAAAACGTGCTTTGTTGAAAAGTTGATTGATTGATTTTGTATAGTGGTTTATTCTCCATTGCAAACTACAATCATTCTTGAGGTTTTTCTACAGAGATTTGCACAAATGAGTGACTTCAGCTCAATGGCATTCTTTGGTGCTTTTTAATTATATTACTATAGTTTATTCTGACCATTCTGAATTTGTGTTTAAATCATACAAAAAGCTTTTTAAAAACTTCAATTTCAGTCTGTATAATGTTCTGGTTCTGTCATGTGACCACAGGAGCAGAAATGCCAAAGACTGACTGCAGACAAGAAGCAGGTAAAAATAACCATGAGCTGTACAACATGATTTGTTCGTCTGTCACGTGAAAATGTTTGAGGGTTTTTTTTTGCAGTGGGTACAAATAAAAATCACAACATATTGGCTGGTCATTAAATACGGTAAAACTATCCGAAAAAGCTAGTGTTTCTGTAAATTTCCAGAACAAATCTAAACTTTAACTGCCGCGTGTGAATCCGCGCCTATTCGCCTTCTCTCCCGCGCCCGACCGTTAAATACTTATGGAGCCGTGCCGCCTATAGACCGCGCACAGGCAGCGCGTCTGTAGATTTTATGTCAAGTGCTGATATCTTGAATTCACACTCTGCCTGTTAACTATGAATCAACTTCTCTCTGTCAGCAGCGATACCGTTAAAGTGCCATGACAACGCTATCCTCACAGTAAAAATACAAACCTAGTTTCTGCTGTTGTTCTTCGCTTTCGCACAGCCACCATTTTGGCTCCCGAGTTCGCTTTTGATGACGTAGTAACCGCCGCTCTCTGTCAGTCTCCTGGTTCAAAATACAGCGTTAGTTAAAATGATGATATTAATGTACACATCTTAAACATCATTCTATCATTCTGTCATCCAACCTCTTTTCCTGGTTACTGCCCTTGTTCCCGCCCGTCCGCCTCATCCACCAATCACATCACAGGATCGTCTTAAAGGGTTTAATGAACCCCGAGTTCAGACTTTAAGGCACACGACACATTTCAGCAGCGTTTTTATTTTTAACTCTTTGTGATGTTTATGTATATGGCCAGTGTTATATGATATGGAGTCTAGGGGGTGCTTGACCATTGTTTCTTCGTATAAATTAATGTCTAGAAATTCATAGAAGGAGTTTTACCTTTTACTTGACTATATAGGGATACATATCTATATATAAGAGCAAAAATAGAGTGACCATATTCTAAAAACCAAAAAGAGGGACCCACAAGCCCGAGATGAGCTACTGAAAAAATACCCAAGGATACTCAGAGCTGACTAAGTAACATTATAACCCATACATTGAATTTTAAACACTTCTTTTTGGTCTGTGTGGAGATTTTTTGTAATGTAAACAAAAACAATGTATGGCAAAGATTATACTAATTCTGCAACTTAAGAAGAGAGAAAATAAAAAACTGGAGTGATTGAGATTTTTTTTTTTGCACATTTGGAGCCATAACGTAAAATTTCA
Source organism: Thalassoma bifasciatum (assembly GCA_008086565.1). NCBI lineage: Eukaryota > Metazoa > Chordata > Actinopteri > Labriformes > Labridae > Thalassoma > Thalassoma bifasciatum. Next base: position 115,484 of record RPOG01001907.1, read on the forward strand.
ACTTTTTTTCATCATAATTTTACGTTTTTATTCACAAAATTTTGACTTTAAAATCTCAGAATTCTGGCTTTAATATCTCAATATTTTTGCTCTTTCAGTGTAGTTTTGTCTTTTTAATTCAAAATTTGGTTCTTTATCTCATAACTGACTTTTTCTCTCAAAATTTTGACCTCTTATTTAAAAAAAATTACTTTATTTCAAAATTTGACTTTTTTTCTCATAACTTTGACTTAACAGCATAAAATTTCTACTTTTTCCGACTAATTTTGACTGTTTTATCTCAAAATTCTGACTTTTTATCCCAAAGTTTCGACTTTCTATTGTAAAATTTTGACTTTTTGTTCCAAAAGTTTGCCTTTTTAGTCCAAAATTTTGTTTTTCATCTCAAAACTTTTACTCAATATGACAACGATGTTAAGAGGGGTACTACTGTGCAGTTCGTCTACAGAGAGTACATTTCCACTTCAACATTTTCTGTCTCATGTTCAACATCTTGACAGTTTGGTGCATCAGAATAAACTCTTAAAAGCTTAATTCTTTAAAAACCAAGATGTACGCACCCCTGGAGTTTCATCAAACTTCAAGATTATAAAGAGGTTTAATAACAGAAACACTTTGGAAAGACTGCACATTCATAGTAAATAAGAAAATAATCATTTAAATTACTAACAGCAGCTCTAACATGCTTACAACATGTTCATTATTAACATGTCTTTTGTATGTAGCGACATGGCTCATTTATACTTGATGTCCGGGCTTTTCATTTGTGAACATCATTAAAGCGACATGTTTATACTGAGAGCAAAAAGGGTCACTGTGAGATGATGAACAGAGTTTGCAGAGTCTTAATGCAGTTTAACTTGTGTGTTCATTTACTGCGTCCGGGCTCTCTGTCAAACTAATAAAAGCAGGATGAAGCGTGCTGAATCATGACATCTGTTACAGGCTGATTTAGTGTACCATTAAACATACAGAGCACATACAGTTTATCTTTTAATCATTTCTAACCTCTCTGTCATAGGCAGGATGGACGGCACTGTTAAATTAAAGTGGATAGAGTCAATGGTAGCTGTGCCTCAAAGCAAACACATTGTGGAGAATAAATAACATGAATTGGTGTTTGACGCAACATGAAGTATATTTATGCTTTTAGCAGCTAATGAAACACTTCTGCATATGCTTTCAGTCACAAACATCAAAGTTATTTTATTCAAACGTGTAAAAATGTGTTTGGGACAATACACCATAAAATCTTTGGAATGTTTTCAGCTAAATCCAATTTGCCAAAGTATAGTTACAGGGTTGAGGCTTGGCACACATGTAATAAATCAATAATGTAAATAACAAAACAAATTCACAGTCAGGAGCTGATAATGTAACATAATAGATTAGTGAGTAAAGTAGTGATTGTGCAAATTGTGAGATCTTAAGAGGGTTTTTAATCAGGGTTTGTGGCCATTGAAGACTCTAAGTTGTTGCAAGAGATGATGTAGTTCCCTCAACACTTTCAATGGTGAGAAAAATGTATGTATTAATTCATGTTTTATTTTTTTACGCTTATGAATAAAACAAATAAAGTAAAATGAAAAGTTTAGAGTGCAGAAAATGTGGTGTATGGAGACAAAAAATACAACTCACAGAAGTCCACAAAGTATAAAATTATAGCTGTAACTCTTGTTATTGACCAGCAGGTGTCACTTTGTTGACACCTTCTAACAGCTTTACAACTTTTCCTCTGGCTTTTTGAGCATCCTCCTTCAGACTATTTCTACCCAGAATGGGAAAAAAACAATATCGAAGGTAAAATAAGGAGAATAAAACTGCAGTTCATGGGAAAATATGGGACTAATTGCATTTTAGTCGTTTCTTTGGGAGCAGCATGTCAAATTCAATGATGTGCACTTAGTACTGAACCACTGTACAAGTGTAAGATGAGAAAAAATGTATTCAAGTTGTGACCAGAGGTCCTCTTTTTCCAGATGTCCTCCTTTTTTCATCACGAAATTAGGTCAGGGGGGATTTTATAAAATTCCCCATTATGTCTGATATTCTCTCAGTTTGTTCTGCAGATCATTGATATTTATAATAAAGTGCTGCACTGGGCTGCTGGCATTATTCTGATTCTGAGCCTATCAAGATGTAAAGCTTGTGTGAGACATGGCCCATATCAAGTCAAAATATTGGGATAAAAAGTCAAAATGTTGGGAAGACAAGTCAAATTATTGAGATGGAAAAATTAAATTTTGAGATAAAAACAAAAAAACACAATATGGCTAATACCAAGCCAAACTTGTGAGCTCAAGGTCGAAATTTTGGGACCAAAAGTTGAAATTTTGGGATACAAGGTCAAAATTCAGAGGTAACAAAGTCAAATTTTAAGGAAAGAAGTCAACATCTGAAGATGACAAGTCAAACTTTTGAGGTAATAAGTCTGAATATTGAGATAAAAAGTCAAAATTCTGACGTTAAAGTGAAAATTCTGAGATAAAAAGTCCAAATCTGAGATAATAAGTCGAAATTGTAAGAACCAAGTGAAAATTTTGATGCATATATCAATTCAAAATTGTAAGATACACAAGTCAAATTTTAAGATGTACAGTCAAAGTTACGAAGAAAAGTGTCAAACCTTTGAGATATAAAGTCGAAATCTTTAATTTGCATCTAAAAAAAAATTGACTTTTATCTCAAAGTTTGTCTTTCAATGGGCAAAAGACAAATCTCAACAAAGCCAGTTTTACTTTATTCTTTTAACTGGCAGAAATAGGCTTCCATACATCATCTATTAACACATTACAGTGTTTTTTAATATATACTCAAAATAGAAAATTAGAGTTTTATGAAGCTATTTTGTTGTCTTTGAGTATCTTTAAGTATTTTTGCAGGATCTCCAAGAGGTGGGTTTGAGGATCATCTTTAGAGGTTTCTAGAATATGGTCACCCTTGTTTAAGCCCAAGTAAATAGAAACTGAATCAACATTTTCTTCTTTCTTTTCTTTTTTTTTTTTTTTTTTCTTAATTTGAACATGCTTCTGTATGATGATGTGGTTTCAATCAGAGAGACAAACC